>JADFUC010000117.1:0-45548 GCA_019722365.1 Lithospermum erythrorhizon
TGAAGTTACGTATTGCTGAACTATTTTACTTTTTATCAAACTATCAAGTTGTATCGTTATCAACAAAATATTTTTGGTACAATCCATCGTGATTAAGTGACTCGTATATACAGTTGATGATTTACTCAAATTTCTAGGGCGCATTTAATTTGAGGCGGTTGTCGTTACATATGTAATCGGCTCATGGATTTAATGCTAATCAATTCATTGTCATTCCTTTCAAGGTCAGATGAGGACCATTTAGTACTCAAACGTAAAATATTTATGTGCGCCATGCCCCACTAACCTTTTGTTGCATTCATCTCTTCACTCGACCCTTTTGATTTCAATCAAAATATCAAGATGAAGACTCTAACTCCATTATATTGTACCTCAAGTTTGCAACTTGGATATTGATAGTATAATAGTCTTCCTTCTTATTCTTGTTTGAGATGTGAACTTCCAATAACTATGCCGGGCATCCATCATCAATCATTACTTAGAACATTCTTTGGGTCACTACTTAAACACATACGCTTCGCAACATGGGTAATCAATAAGGAATGAGTTTGAAATAATAGAAATGAGCATAGTCAACTAACGTGATATATTCAACTCGTCAAAAACCAAATGCTTTATTCATTTATGACTATATGTTCATTTAATAGAAACACCTTTCTTACTTTTGGATTTAATCACCATCTGTAAGGTAAATAGAGCGAGCTATACTTGACTGCATATTCCAATTCCTCCTATTTTTGCAAGATTAAACTCAAGTCTTGTTAAAGTCATTTTCCACAAGTATTACTCAATTGTTTGTTATTCAAAATATCATATCCTTTTAAAAAGAATAGAATGACATTCCTCTAATCAGAATCACCTGACTGATGGAAATATGCAGATGTCTATATTAAATATGACATCCACTTCTACTCATATAGGTCAAAAGAAAAATAGTTTGAAATTTCAACCATTCAGAGAGGATTTAAACTGTGTGCTCTTATAATGTAGTCACCTATCATTACATAAGAGCATAATTATCTTTCCTTGTGCCCTGTCTCCTGGCTACTAGTATACTTGGCTCGTGATCATGATCTAAAATCATGTGAGTCAAAACAGTGTCTAAGACACTGACAATTTAGCCATAAGGACATTACGATTTTCGATAGCAAATCATTTGAGATATGAGGTTTAATCAAACCTCTCTTTCAAGTGTTATAAATATCATTCTTTCTGTGCTTAATGTTTGAAATAATGAAATTAATCTTTAAGTTCAAATCATAGTTCAGGCACTCAACTTCATGCCATGTGCAACTATAGACAATTATTGCTTATCTCGGGTTATACAAACCACAAGCTTATGTTTCATCATAATTCATGAACCACGTTCATCATGTTGGTGAAAACCGAATACCAATGACATGTCTTGAAATATAGATATACAATATTCAAGATCATCCAATAGTATTCTCAATTGAGTTATAAAAGAGATTAAACTATTTATTTAAAGCTTATATGGGGCTAAGAGACAATATAACATATTAGTCTTCATAGCATCATCACCTTCAATTGAGATCAAAATTAATTACCTCTCAATCACATCACGAGACGTTGTTCACTTGAACCTAGGTTCATGTAACGTGTCAACATGATTAAGTCAAGTCTTAAATGATTGTGGTATTCAATGTTTGTCTTTTATTAGTACATAGCCATCTTCAATGGCTTATGAAGGAAAACACATTAGCATGTATAACACTATATTACCACAAGTTTATGGATTTCTCCTTAACTTGTTTTATTTCACATAATAAAGTTATGTTTTAATTTGCCCAATTAATGGTGAATAAAATAGGTAAATTTAGTGTGTCAATCATAAAAGGAAATATGCAATCATAGATAGTGCAGCTCAAAATCATTCTAATATATTACAAATAACTTGTAAATATTATACTGTAGTTCAAATCTCACAAAATGTACAAGTGCATCCAAGATCCGTCAGGGTTGAATTCAAACTAACACGCATACATTTTGAATCCCAACACAACGTAGATTAACTAATCAATCAGGTGTACCACGATACAAGTCTGGGTCACCAACACTCCCAATGTATGCTACTGCATGCTGTATCACCGAGCCCACAACGCTAGCGTAAAATCACTTCAACATGATCCATTGTCACCTATCAAGACACTAGTACACCGCCATCATAGCGCGTCTCGCAGCCGTGGATAAGCTGCATAACTTTTAAAATTGGCTCGACATACTTCGCTTAAATTTTAATGGTTAGATTAATATTATGTGATTATTATTTAACATGTATAACAAAGACATACCCAAGTAATACGCACACTGCGAAAAAAAAAAAAAATAAAATAAAGAATACACATTCGTGAGTTATATGATACGATCCTAAAAATCATTAGACCGATTACAACACTTACAAAGTGTAAAACTAACATAAGACTTATTTCATCATTTTGCAAAATGCAACCAGATTTTCAACTTCCTCGAAACTTTCAAGCTCGCTAAAATGTCGTCTCCGCGAAGTCGGGCCATCTTCTGCTAATGCCTCCACAACAAGACATTTATTATTTACTAACCTAACTAAGACAAAGACGCATAAGCATGTAAAATAAAATAAATAAATACAACCAAATTCTGGCCGTTTATAAATGACTAAACGGTTCGGTGACATAAACGTATTTTAAATACTCATAAAATCCTCGGTTATATCAATATATCCTCTTTCTATTCTCATTACAATATATATGTAAGAAATTAAATCACATAGCATGAATTTAATGAATATACATTAAAAGGAAAGGAAATATAATCATGCATTAACAATTAAATATTCATGCAAAATATATGATTAAAATACCAACTCATATATTTTATATGCGGTACTAAAATAATTAAATTATTAAAATAATTAATATATATATGATAAATACTTGCAAATTATCTCCTAACATATATATTTAATTTACTAAATAATGTTACCATGATTATCCTTTTATTTTAAAATATTTGTAAGGATAATTATTGAAAGGAATAATCAATTAAAAATATATTATTACTAAAATGATAACAGAATTATCCTTAATAAGAAAAAATGGTAATAACTATAAGAACTGAATTGGAGAGAGCTACCATAATTTGAAACCTAAAAAATAGATTTTAAAACGGATTAGGGTTTTAACAAAGCCCAAATTTCAAAAAAGAAGACAACGAATGACGGCTGTCCGGCCCTCCGACACGCTTTACCAGCGGAAAGGATATCTGTAGACGCGGTCCAACGGCGCTGCCAGCGGAAATAATTCTAGTCTAGCATCTCTCTAATATATAGGCAGTTATATAAGTTTCGATGCTCGAAATCCATGAGTAAAATTTCTCTACCACACTATTTTTCCATATTAGAAATGAGCTTTTCTAGGTGCTAAGATACTATTCTTGATAACTCCCGACTAATTGCCGCAGATGGATTGAAAAGTTCATTTTATCTTTTTTCTTCACCATGATTTTCGTTTACGCGGGTTTGTACAAGGAATTTTCTTGATGAATGTGCTTCTTAAGTATTAACAATAATAAGGACTTTTAATTAGACAATTCAGTTGTGATTTATCTTTATCTATTGCCTACTGCAGTTCTATTGGTGACAATTACAAATACATGTGATCCTCCCTACCTCAGCCTTTATTGGGGACAAAGCCAGGATTGTCGAGTAGGTGATCATATGTTATCGATGCCAAGAAATGTGATATCCGGCTTGAAGGATCGCCCCCAAATTTTCAAAGACAGAGGCGCTATATCAAGACTCAGCCTACGTAGGCGTAAGTTATCGTGAGCCTGGGTGGTCGATTCGAGGCCGTGAGGCCGGGATACGGAGTTGGAGGACCTCAAAGGAGTGTCGTGGTAGCAGCTGGAGCCGTCGAGCCGTATTCATGCCAGCATTTCATCGAGGCACATGCATACCCCTGGGGAAATGCGAGCAGTAATAATATTCCCCGTGATATCAGTTTTGTAGTTGTTGTTTGATTCTCACGCAATCTTTGTTTCTCGAGTTTTATTTCTGCCTTATATTTATGAATTGTGCCCTTGCCTATCCCACTTGGAGATTATTATGACACCAGTAGGGAGGTCGGGTCAGGTTGCATTTCTGTATATGTAGACCGTCTGAGCGATGCTGTCAAATAAGATCCGTCGATTTACTTCCATTTGAGCTTTGATTTCGATCTTATCTTGGGACGGATTGGTCAGGAAACATCATGCCGCAATTGATTGCCATTGGAAGGAGATTACTGGGTTCGAGGAGCACTGTGATATCCGATTCGGGACGTAGCTGTTCCCCGCCTTCGAAGTTTCAGACGCCGAGGCCAAGGCTGACGCAGAAGCGCGCAGTATAGGTTCCGGGTATGTCATTGATTTATATGTAGAAGAGATGATTAGAGGGATGGGGTCAATAGAGCTGCTCAAGATGTCTTTCCGAGACTTACCTGATCGCCGAAAAGTGAGCATCGACTCACATCGAGGTTGGCTCCTGTAATCCCACCACTTCTTCCGCCGCATCGATGGCCCTCACCAGTCAGCAGGGAATTGGTGACTCGCCATGTAAGTTGTTGGAGAAAGGATTCATCGACCGAAAGCGACTGGGGTGTACCCGGGCCTGTTTGCGGATTAAGAAGGACGGTTCACGAGGCTTCATCAATTATGTCAATTGAATAAAGTGACCATCAAAAACCGATAACACCCCTTGCCAAGAATTGACGATTTGTTTGATTAGTCAAGTGAGGCCAAGGTGTTCTCAAGATTGATTTGTAACTGCTATCACTCAATGAGGATCAAAGGGGATTTATATTCAAATTTTCCGATCTCAAGTATGGGCATTATATGAGTTTATGGTGATTCCATTTGGATCGATTTAATCAGAACGACCCACCCCAAGTCGGTCGCCTGAGGTTAAGATCATTAACAACTGCATAACGTTGTCACCAATCGATGGATACAATAACAAATATGACCCGTCATTAACAAAAACAAAACTCTATTCCAGGTGTTCCAACAACACATCCAACAAAATAATACATAACATAATACAATCCACCTGAATAATACAACCCAAGGATATACAAGAAATCCAAAATACAACATAGGGAAAGTAATACAACCAACCCCTCCATAATACAACGTATTACCTACTAGAAATATACAACCACCACAAAAGAGGACCGGTGAAGACTTCCTATGCTACCACCGCCTCACCTATGATCTCCACACAACAAAGAAAAATTGCATCCTCACCACCTCAACGACGCTTCCTAGAGACCTAGGTATAAAACACCCGCCCACAAAGACAAAAAGGAGTCAAATTATTGTTCGAAAGTGAATACAAATACTACGCACTGATCCCATCACATATATTCATACTTATATATATATAATATATGCACATACATTAACTAGCGTCTACACAATGAATAACTATCCACATATCCCATGTAATCCTCTTATACGACGTTACATAATATACGATATGAGCCTACAACCATAAATAACTCCTATATTCATTTAAGGAAATGGGCCTCAACACAATAAAGTCATCAAATGAGGAATTCACCAAATAGTAAACAAATGACGAATCCACTCAAATACACATACGAGAATTTACCTCCCAAATAATACACATAATAGAATCCATCAGCCTAATTCCATGAGGCTTCCACCTCCATCCTCCCGACCGAGGCTACACCCCTCAATGCGCATATCACACCAAACCTCCCAATCCAACGGGCTACCCACAATATGCATACCACACCAAACCTCCCTATTTGGGGTCACCACCGCCCACAAATATATATCAAAACTATCAAAATAAAAACTCGCATTAATGACATAATAATACAACATTGGTACCACATGCAACACAAGATATCACGTAAAGACATGCTGTATAACCACAATAACCAATTACAATCTTATACGAATCATAATCTCAACTATCTCATCATATGAATCATAATCACAACTATCTCATAATATGAATCATAATCACAACTATCTCATAATATGAATCATAATCACAACTATCTCATAATACGAATCATAATCAAAACTATCTCATAATATAAATCATAATCACGACTATATCATAATATGAATCATAATCACTCACTACACATGTCAAAAATAGTCCCACATGACAAAACACATGCAAAATATATAAACATAATATACACGGTGGTTCCCATCGTGAGATTTGTACTCACCTCGAACCCAAAAAGCGTAATGACAAATCAGAAAAGGGCCCTCGTGCTAGGTCCAGGCTCAACTCCTATTCAAAGAAATTATACATTATAACACATTCCGTAGAATAACCTCTCTTAACATCTATATAAACCCCGAGTGTTATACCACGTCTCACAATTCAAATTTACAACTCTTAGCAATCATCCTATCCCCAAGATTAATATACACTTCTAACATTCCAACGTAACTACATTCTAATTGCCAACTTCGTAAAATCCCAATATCTCGCCGTCATCACCTTATTATCCTAACAATAACACTTTTTAATCACATTCCAATCAATCCAACAATCAATTGTCAACTAATTAAACCATTAAATACAACCTCCAATTCAAACACTAAATGCTATACGAACTTTCCCCAAACTTTCTCAACCCAATCTCTACCTATCCATATCCAAACCAATAATTCTATTCCCAAAATAACTATATTAAAGTCCTCTAATCTCCTACTACAATTTAAAGTTAATTTAAGAAAAGTCAACAAGGTCAAACCTCAACATACACCACTTTCTAACCCCAATAATCACTCAAAGTCACCTTAAATCCCATAAACTACACTTAGATAATATTTCTATCACATAATAAATTCAAGATCTAAAAGTCAACACAAAAGTCAAACTAGTAAACGGGTCAACTATAAATTTCATATAACGAGATTCAAGATTAAACCTCATACCTCGATGAACGACGGGAAACGAGGATTATGAAGCCTGGGGATTCCACAAGATTTGCCAAAAAAATGAAAAACCAAGGAAAGTGTGGAGCAGGGTGGTTCGCCCTCGAAGCAGAAGAGGAGAATGATTTTTGTCGTGTTTTTAAGAGATAAGGATGGGTACGGACTTAAAGGTAAGGTGTGTAGGATACTTATGTGGAGTTTAGGTATCGCTTTATTTAAATTCTCGCTTTTCGGTTTAACAACATAATCCGAACACATGTCAAATTAAATTTCTATTCTCAAAATATATTATCGTCCAACCCATATTATCATTATTCGATTCAAATTTTAACTTTAACCGCCAAACACTCAACCGGCAACTAAAATCATATTAAAAAAATAATTGCTTATACGGAATGGGTTATTTCAATCTACCCACCTAATAAAAATTTCGTCCTGAAATTCTGGCTCAATACCCACTGCACTCCAACAATCTTACTCAAATTTCATAGTAATTCATATACTACATTTATTATAGCACAAAAGCTTTAAGAACTAACCTCTCTGCTTCGAAAACATGTGGATATTGACTTCCCGACATCCTCCTCCTCCTCGCTCCCACCTAGCTTCCACTGCTGATTTCGCCACAACACCTTCACTAAAGCCACAACTTTATTTCTCAGAACACTTTATCTTTCGATTAAGAATTTTCACCCTGCTTTCTTCATACGTAGCGTCTTCCCAAGCTCCATTGGTTGTGACTCTAAAATATAGGATTCGGTCTGGGATATACTTCCCATTAAGACAATATGGAAGACATTATGAATTATGTCCAACGTCAAGGCAACGCTAAACGATAGACCACCGGACCAACTCTGCCCAAAATCTCATACGGACCGATATATCGTGGACTCAACTTCCCTCTCTTCCCAAATCTCAACACACCTTTCCACGGGGATATTCTCAAGAATACTTTATCACCAATTTCAAAGGTTAAATCCACACGGCGACGATCTGCATACATCTTTTGTCTATCCTTACAATAATTTCTGTGTGTCGTTGTATCAATTTCTTATTCTCTCTCCACCAACCTTCCTCTACCTATCTTTTGCAATTTCTCATTCATGTCTCCCAGTATTCGATCAAGAACCGTCAACTTTATTTCTGCGCCAACAAACCGCCATCAACTCTCACTCCAAAATTAACACCAAGCTGGCTTCATTTCATTTAATGGCTCCTTAACCTTTCCTTACTTAATTTAATGCATCACCACCATTATCTTTCCAGATTTATACTCAATGGAAACATCATAATCACTAATAAACCCATCCATCTTCGCCGCCTTTATTCAAATCTCTCTCAAGGCCGGAGGTATTTCAAACTTTTTGTGATCAAGAAAATTTCAAGTCACACCATACAAATAACGCCTCCAAATCTTGCGCGAACACAATTGGCAATTTAGTTCCAAATCGTAAGGCTGGGTAATTTTCTCACGATTCTCAGTCATGCGATTTATTGCCTAATTACCCACTACGCCAGACAAGACACATCCCAACCCCGATGCTGACGCATCACTATATTACCTACATAGCCATCATGTCCCGACGGGAAGAGTCAATAATCGGCGCTGTAGTCAATTTCTCTTTCAACTCATCAAGACCGCCTCACAATCCTCACTCCAAATAACGAACTCCCTTTCCGTCAACCTGCCGGGTGTCGCAATAATCAAAAGTCCCTCGTATAAATCTCTCCCATAGTATCCCGCTAGACCTTAAAACTTTCAGATTTCAAGAATAATTGCGGGTCGCTCCCAATTCATCACAGCCTTCAATCGTTTGGGGGATCAACACTTATACCCTCTCCCGAAATTGCCACGACCTTAAATTGCACTTTTCCCAACTGCACCACACTCGAAAATTTAGCATACAATTCATTTTTTCTCAAATTCTCCAAATTTCAATTATCATGTTCTTCATGCTCTTCCTCACTACCGTATATCAAAATAAAACAAGCCAATGAACACCACCAATAAATTTATCCAAGCCGGTAGCTGAACAACCACTCATAAGGTCCATAAACGGCCAGGGCATTCGTCAACCCAAACGGCATCACCAAAAAAAACTCAGAGTTCTCCATTGCCTTAGAATCTACCTATTTCGCAATCATTTCCGCAAAATAAACCAAACCCCCTTTCCCTTCAGCCTCTGATGCCACCCCTTTCACCTCCAAATTTTTCTTCTTCTTCCATTTTCGCCCCATCCATAGTTGCTCAAGCTTCACAAATTGGTTGGACACTTTCTCCTCTTCATTCTCTTCACATCTAGGTAAGAAAGTTGGAAACTTTTTGAGTATTTCATGAAGTATGAACATGTTGACTTTTGTTGACTTTGTTTTAAAGTTGAAATTTATTTAAGCTCTTGAAATACATGTATAATCTAAGCTCAAATAAGTTTAATGGAACCTCTTGATGTTAATCTTTTGGAGAAAATATGGTGATTTGAGTTTTGTTGACTTTTCTAGATCTAGTTTGACTTTTTAAAGAAAAATAGTAAATAAATAATAAACATTTTCCTAAAATTATGAAATTCGATTTTTGAGTATTATTTTAGATTTAGAATACACATTTGAAAGAAAATCTGGATTTGGAGTTGTTTGAATTTATTATAATTTTTGGAATTTAAATGGCAAGAAAGTGTATCAAATATGAAATAAATATCAAACCTTTGTAAAACATTAAGATATTAAATCTGGATGTTTCCTACTAGAATGAAAGTACCTCGGCTGAAATTTAAAGTAATTTGAATTTGTTTCCTATTTTTGATGATTTAATTATGGAAATAGTATTTTAAATCAAACGGAGATGAATTGGAGTTGGAAAATAAAATTGATAATGTTTGAGTAACTTTGAAGTTGTATGTGAGCTACATATCAAATTTGGTGATTTTTAAAATGGTTTAACTAATTATTTTGATTTATGGATGTTTAAATAGCTAGAAATGTATTTAATGGAGGAAAAAAATAAATTTTTAAGCATAAAACATTTTTTGCAGAATTATTGGACTCTTAAGATATGTTTAGAGATAGGATAAATATACCGGGGTTATTGGGTTCTATTTGACATTTATTTGAGATTTAAGGAATGAAAATGGAGGTTATTAAATGGAAAGTAAAATCAATGTGATATAATCGCTTTTGGATAGAGTTGAGCCCCTGACCCAAAGTACGTGACTAAATGGAGATATTTTAGTTACTTTGCTCGAGGTGATTATTTATCCTTACCTGACATTAATTTACTTTTCGTGAACGCTAACAGACTCGGTCAGTTTGCAAGTAGCATGTTATATATATATTCATGTGTCGATTATTTGCTTAGTTGGGATTGTGTGTTCTTTACGGGATTCATGGGTGTTTTGAGACGAAAGGCCTAACTAGATGAGTTGGATTTCCGTGACTGCTTTTGGTCATTTTGATGTTTGTGGTGTCTTTGCTGGTCGGATCGCATGCATGCAGTCATGGAGAGTTGTCGGGAGTATGCGTGTTGTACTACTCAAATTGGCCAGGCCTTATACTCACGATATAAGTGCTGAGTTGCTGATGTACGTGAGTCGCGCTTTTATCCGGTATCACCTTATACCCGTATATTTCGCTGGTGTATTTATCTGTGACTACATTTATTCGCGATAGCTTATGCCTGATGTATGCGCTTCTCCCTACAAGCCGAGGTTGATTATATGCCATTAGTTGTAGAAACCGGATACGAGCTGATAAGAGTCGATATGAGTTGATTGATTTGACTCGCTTGTTTGAGTCGATCGGGTCAGAAATGGAGTCGAAGAAAGATTAGTGTTGCTGTAGAGTCAGAAAGGCCAGCGGTCTAGTTGTATAGTTGTGACTTATTCGGGATATTGTTGTCGTTGTTTTCAAAATGCATGAATATTCATGAATGTTCTTTATTCGAAATATTTATATTTGTCGATTTGAGCCTATAAATTATACATTTTGACAAATTTAACGCACGGATGATTTTTATAACGCTTACACATTGCATAACATTTTGAAATACCCATCTATCCTATGCAAACTAATGATTTTAAATTATGTTGCAGAGCGCGAGTTAATTTCCACTCTTGAGATATTGCTTCAGCCTGCTCTCGCAGCCTACACCCTATTCAGAATGGGCCAGTCGATGTGGAGCCAACATTTTGGGATCGTTCGTGTAACATACCTTCGTGTTGCGGTGCACATCGGGTGGTCAAGATCCTCGCGCCTGTTGTCTTTATCTTATTTTGGATTTTGTATGTTGTTGTTATTTCAAAATTTGCATCAAGTCAGATATCGACTTTTGTACTTCTATTGCTTCAGAGTATATCAAGGCTGCTGCGGGTTAGGAAATACTGCATGGATCATTTTTCTAAAAACCGCCATTTTCGATATAGTTTCGTTGTATCGGGTTTATTTATGAACAGTGTTCTTTTAAATCGAAGCCATCCATCAATTCTGCAACTCGTGTCCAGATTTCAATGATTCTAACCTCGAGGGCACCATTACTGGGAAGGGGTCAGCATAAATGCCTCATCCGCCTCATCGTGCTCCGCCTCCGAACCATATCAACCCCCTCGTCAGGCTCCTCCGGCCGATCGCTGGCTGGCCGGGCCGTAGCTCCTCCGCCGCCTCCCCTATTCCTCCTCCCTCGAAAACCCCCTACGCCGCTTCCCCCTCGTTTTATCGCCCCATTCCAAACTTCCGCATTCACCACCACTCATGTACGTAATTAGTTTTTCATTTTTTTAATATTTATTTATTTTCATTTATTTAATTTTTTATTTCTTATGTTAATCTTAAAATGTGTATGTATAGTTTGAATTGTTGTTTAAATTAATTAAGCTTATGTTAATCAAATGTATATATATTAATGCAATAATTTGGGTTATTTTGAGTTTTTATGATCTAAAGGATCGAGTTTATCTCATTTTGAGTAATTAGAAGTTGGTGTTGTTTCTTTTGAGGTTTATTTGATGTCATGGTGAATTTCTGCTATTTTTTATTTATTATTTGAGTAATTGGAAGTTAATTTTGTTGTTTTCTGTGTTTATTTGATCATTTTGGTTCATTTTGTGAGTTATCTATCGATACGGGGCGTGAGATTTTAATTGCTTCAAGTAATTGAAAGTTAATTTTGTTGTTTTAGTTATTTATTTAATTATTCACTTTTGTATAAAAGTTTGTTCCTATATGATTGTTGACCATTCTTTATATAAAAGTTTGTTGGTTTATGATTATCCAATCTTAGTAAATTGCATAGTTTCAAGTACTAGTATGTATTTTATGTTTCGGAATTGTTGACTATGTTTGTTGGTATATATGTCATTGCTTAATTTGTCAATTCATGATTCATATTTTCTAGTAAGTAATTATAGATCGAAATTGGACGGTCGCCGATCAAGCCATTACAAGATTATGAAAAACGGTGCCAAGGAGTTTATCGAAGCTCGCTTCTAATAAATGCTTCCAGGATAGAAAGTTCATTCCCGCCATCATCACTTTATAGTAGGAGCTCGGATCGTCAGAGGATCCTTGTATGTGTTGGCTTCTTCCACGCAGTCACTGGAGGTAGAACCGCAGTACTTTGGTAAAGATGAGTACTGTATTTCTTCTCGCTTTTTCTTCTCCGCCTTTTCTTGGCTCTTCCGAGATGCGTGACTCTGCGATTTTCGACTCAGTGGGAGGTATTTATAGGCTGCCCGATCCTCGATTGGTTGGCTTATTTTCGTGTGGATCGTCATCTTAACCGTTGATTTTGGTGCACGATTCGGACTGCTGGATTTACTTTTGGAATTACTTGATTTCCAACCAACCTAACAGGGGAATTTTGGTCATTTCCCTTGCACGAGGGATATTTGAAGAAAATTACTATGGATATAGTGAGTATAAATACAAATCCATAGTTCCTGCGGATCTTTAAAGTTACATATTGCTATTGTCTATAAAAACATATAATTAAATATATGAACAGAGGGACTTTACAAAGGCAAATGGAGTAAATTCCCACCAAATTCACACGCTTCAAATTCACAACGTGAATTTGACTTCCTTCGCCTGTTGTAATAATATCAATCTATGATATTCTAGTTACCCACACCGTGAGGGCCGAATCACACCAATCTACGCTAAGAAATGCCATTTAACAAAACCAGAAAAACCCCAAAATTCTTGGGAGAATTTCGCCAAAGCGGGGATGTTACTAGGTTTTTCGTGAAAAGTTTTACAAAAAACTTACATTTAAAAAACTCTAAAGTTTCATTTATATGTAGGCTAAAGTTAAAACAAGCCCTATAAGCTGAACCTGCTAAGCATTAGTTGACTAACTCTATTAGTTCGTTAAGACACTAATGAGTTGCTAATGAGTTGAACTATTTAATTAAGCTAATTAAATAGTAATGAAGTCAATATCAATAATCTTTCAAGTTATCGAAGTAACATTGAAATTACTCGAACCAATTAAATAACTATTTAATTGATTCTATTTGTTCAATCGATATTCTACATAAAACGTAGAACCTTTGTAATTGAGAAATACATTTCTCAATTATACAGTTCTCTTTAATTTCATACATGAAATATAACTCAACATCACTATATATGTGTGATCTTCTAGGCTGAGATAATAGTAAGTTGTATAATAATAATAATTGACCAATTACTATTATTATGACGATTAATGAGTAAAATCTAGCAATCGTCATAACCCCCTTAAATTATCATGAACTCACACTAATATACAATTACTAAGTTGAACACTAAGTTCGATAATCACATTTAACCCAATCAGAATGAATCACACAATCACGCAACGGGCATAATAAATGGAACCAATTCTCATTGATTTCCAACACTCCCACTTGCCCTTGGATCTATTATCTTACAATTCCCTTTATCACGATCTCTAGTCGAGGCTAACCATAAGAAGTGTGTCAGCGAACACCCACACAACTTTCTTTTACTCGAGTATACGAAATGAATAAGCATTTATGGCGTCCCATAAACCAATCAAGCACTCAATCATACAGAGGCCCCAGATCTTCCTCTCAGATATCGCGACGGACAAATCCTCCCAATATATCAACATCTATCGCTATAGTTTCATCAAGCAGGACTCCAACATATGCCGTTATAATCCCCGCTAAGCGCACGCTTGGGTCATAGTCAAAGTACGTAGCTTCAGATAACACGTATAGTTATATAACGAGGTCTAAGAATTGATAGAATCCTAAAATTCTAAACAAACGTCATAGGACATGTATATACATATCTTCTATGAATTCGCTTTCGTCATACTCAGCCTCCCCACTACCAGACCGGCAAATTTCACGGTATCGATCTAGTCCTCAGCAGCTAACGTGATCAATCTTGATCACTAATCAAAACACCGTGTTAGTCATACGATGCTTGTCGCCTCTAACTATCAAAGATCTCACCAAGGCCTTTTGGCTATCCTACGCTTTAAAAATAAGAGTGTACTACCGCTTCATGTTACCTCTCTAGAAAATATGGTAGACTAACCTAGTGTGGATTTAACCTTTCACTCATCGAGATACAATTAAGCATGTATATTATATGTAAATTCAAACATATAGTCATAGCAAACAAATATATTAAAATATAAGAAGCAATAATATTCAAATATTTGTTCAACACAATAGATACATACCGATTCCACTTAACTTAACACCACCGCGACATCCTGCCTAAGACTCCTATGTTCGCCGTACGCTTCACTACGCTTTGGCCCGACTTAGTGGTTTAGTAAAGGTCGCCGCATTGGCCTCTCGCTTCTACTTTATACTTCGAAGATCACCTCTATCAAGCATATCTCTAATCGTGATATTTCTTCGAGTAATGCTCTGGATTTAGATGTGCTCGTGGGTTCCTTAGCTTCGAGCTATCGTCTCAAAGATTGCCACAAAGCAACTCCACCGGTCCTCAACGCTAGGTACTCACACCTGCCCGGTCACGAACTTCTTTATCCAACATGCTTCTTTGGGCCGCTTCGCACGCCGCGATGCACTTTATCTCCGTGGTAGAATCGGCAACGCACTGCTTGGAACTCCTCCAAGATAATCGCTTCCACCGCTGAGACAAAAACACGCATCTGCATCGAACGATAGTCGCCTCGCCGCTTGAAAACCGGCACGCGTACTCCTCGTCACCGCTAACTCCTCATCTCCACCATATACCAAGAAAGCACTTTAGTTCTCCTCTATTACTTCAAGACGACTTCACCGCAATCCGCTGGCTTTCACCGATTAGCTTCGCATTCACCGGTTACACTTAGTGCATGTGCTAAACATCGTGTCTAGTGCACAAATACGGCATACACGACGGATCCTATAACAAGATAAGTGTATGTCCTTTCATTCTGCTCATCTCAAGACTAGAAAGGACACTGCTCGAGTTGAAATCCATGTCTCATGGGAGATTACCTTCTTGAATTATTTCATGTTGAACCTTTGGCAAGATCTTATTCACATAAGTATCCTCGGCCAAAGTCCAATCGCCTCTCGGCTCGATCCCGGATCTTTATTCCAAGTATATATCGGTGGCTTCTCGCCTAAGTCCTTCATTGAGAAATACTTGCACAAATTAATCCTTGACCGAGTTTAGTAACTCTACGTTGTTTAATGATAAGTATAAATATTCTATATTACGTGACTATGAATGATACATAACTCCCACTTACCTTCAGATACACAAGATTCTTCTTCGTTTCGACGAAACCAAACTCTTCGATTGATTCATCAAAACGTAGATTCCAATCATGGATGCCCGCTAAGACCATAAATGGACTTTTGCAACTTCAGATACCCTTAAAGTCCTTAGGACATGTAAAGCCCTCGGAGGTTGTACCAATGCATAACATCTTCCTCTAAATTTCCATTCAGTAAGTGTCTTTACATCCATTTTCCATATTTCATAGTCACGAATGCAAAGAAGACTTCGTGAACTTCGCTTTGAAACCTTCGCTACAAGCCTAGCTTTCTTTTGAAAACATCAACGCTTCCGCCTTTATCATGTTTCTTCTTAAATACCCATTTACATTCAATAGCCCCATTTGGTAAATCCAACAAGCGACCAAACCTCGCTGTACATGTAATCCATCCTTTATTGCATGGCTATTTTCCATTTGTCAAGATCCTGCTATTCATTGCTTCTTTGTAAGAAGTGGGTCACACTTTCAATGATGAAAGCTTCACCATACCAATGGGCTTAGTTCGTGGCGATCCCTCAAGTGGATCTCCTAAGTACTGTTCTTTCCACAGCCTTCGTGGATCAAGAACCGGTCTTCTATGAAAGAAGGTTCCACTTCAAGGCTATTTATGCCTCGCATTGGGATGCATCGATATTGACTCTTCATCAAAGAGTTTCATCAAGACGCAACACCATTACTTCTAGTCCTTTTCTCGATGTATTCCTTTTCAAGGAATACCCTGCTTCCGCAATGAAGATTTTATTCTCCTCGCTCTCGTGTAGAAGTAAGAACTAACCTGCTTTCCCTTGGATATCCTATGAAATAGCATTTATCGACTAAGCAAGTTTATCTTTTGTTAATCTCTTAACATAAGCTTCATGTACCCCAAATCTTTAGAAACCCAACTTGGGAATTTTCCCAAACCACATACTACGGGAGTTTTATCTCACGACTCGTCGACATCTCTGCTTAAGGTGTTATTACGCTTAGAAGTGCATATCCCTTTAAATTAATCGGGTAGATCGTATAGGTTTATCATGTATCGAACCATGTCAAGAAGTGGTTCGATTTTCCTTTCGACACGCCATTACGCCGGCTGCTCCTAATGGGAGTGAGTCAGTGAAACAATACCACACTTCCTAAGACGAGTATTGAACTGGCGATCAAATATTCTCCACCTCTATCGCATCGAGAATCTTTATTGTCTTCTGCTTCCAATCGGGTTTTGGTACTTCATTTGGAACTCCTTGAATTTCTCAAAAGGACTCGTGTTTGTGTCTCATCGTACACAAAACCGCATCTACCGTAGTCAATGAATGTAACGGCAAAGTATAACCTCCTCTCAAGTATGTGTTCATTGGCCCACATACATCAAGGCGTATGATCCCCCAATAAATCACTTGCCCTTTCATTTGCCAAGCAGTATTTTATTATTTTGCCTGTATAAGCATCACACTTATCGTATGATTCATAATCGAAACTCTTCAAGTATTCTGCAATCGAGCGGAGTTTTTGATTCGGGTTCTCAAGTAATGTGACCTTAGTCTCGGGCAATGCCATGTATGCTTGGAAGTTTAAGTCGTTAGGCTTATTCCGCTTTTAAGTTTATGTTATATACCTATTAATCATGTCTAAAACGATAGACTTATTTCAAGGAGGCGGTACTGGGCCACTACCCCATTCCCGCGATCCTAAATTCATCGATCTATTGAAATGAAACCATCATTATTCAAAAAAATGTAAATAAATAATATTCCCGCAAATTGGTGTGTACATAAGAACCGGAGATAAGCTTCAAAACAAGGCCCATGGCAAAATTTAACTAACGGATCTCATCGGCAAAGTGGCCGCAACCTTCGCGCCATTTCCCACACGCATATCCATTTCCCCTCTTTCGAGTCTTCTACTTGACTTGAGTTCCTTCACATTACGACAAATATGAGAACTACAACCGGTGTCTAGCACCCACGAAGAGAATTAGAAGTCAGACAAACTTCAATAACATACATACTCAGAAATGAGCGGTCAGCGAGACCATTCTTCCTATCATCTCAGAACTTCCTCAAGTAGTCGACTTCCAAGTGACCTGTGCTCGTAATAATGACACTTATCATCCTTTCCTAGCTCCTCCCTTCTTCAAAGAACCTGATTACTCGAACTCCTTGGTCTGGCCGGCAAACTTCTTCTTCTTCTTGAATTTCTTCTTGTTTCGACCACCAAAATGTATGAGTAGAAGTTTTAGTCTTACTCCTGTGTTCAAGCCTCAAAGATTGTGATCATCTTATGCTTGTAGATAACTCAAACTTGCGCAGATATCAAGTTCATGACAACCGAGAGAATTTTGGTTCTGGGAAGACTTCAGACGAGATCCATGTAAACGCTTCTTTTTGAGACATCGGGTGCCTGTGGCGCTGAAGTCAATCGACCAAGCTAATCATTTTAATGATAGCGAAGTCATGGCCCGGCCCCGGCTCCTCACTGCCGTCTACTCTAAGAGCACCGACAAGTGTCATATCTCTCGCTTTCACTTCCTTCTAATAATTCCTCAAGTTACCGGTGTATATGTCATATGTCGCCACCTTTCATATTGAATTTAAACTAAGGTTCCATATTGGCAAAAGTTATTTGTGACATCGACATCCAATGTAAAGATTAGACTCAGGCTTTGGATCCCTTTTCCACGGGCACTATCATTAGGTTTCTTAACCTTATCATATCACACGATGCCCAGCTCCTCTCTTGCTCGAGACGATTCAAGTTTCGGTGACCACTGG
Organism: Lithospermum erythrorhizon; assembly: GCA_019722365.1. Lineage (NCBI taxonomy): Eukaryota > Viridiplantae > Streptophyta > Magnoliopsida > Boraginales > Boraginaceae > Lithospermum > Lithospermum erythrorhizon. The sequence goes on from JADFUC010000117.1 coordinate 18,463, forward strand.
CCAAAATTCGAAGACTCAAATTTCTGCACTTTCAAGTGCCGAGCGATGAAGTCTTTAGAGTAGCAATAATGTAGCCATATTAATTCTACAAGAATAAAAGAAAATAAAATAAATGCACTCAAGAACTATCATGCTAAAAACACTTACAAATAAATTGTAAGTAAATACTAATACTTCAAATCTCACTAAATATATTAAGATTGCCATCTATTACACTTTAAATTCAAACGGCAACACTGCTACATTTTGAATCCAAATATAATAGTAGGTTGTCAACCAATTATGTAAAACTACATAACTCTCTGTGGTCACTACATCTCTTTACAGATGCTACCCAACATTTGTATCTCCGAAACCGTTAAGCATACCAATTAAAACTAAAGTGTTACTTGGATTGATCATCCGAAAAGCTCTACAACGTTACTGAAATCACTTCAACATTTATCCATTGTCATATCAAACGCAACATCGTAATACCCGGCTTATCACGGTGTGTGCCTAATCGATGCGCTTGATCGCACAACTTTAAAATTGGCTTTACATTTCAAGTAAATTTTAATCGCGAGATTATTATTACTTTGTTTTCATTTACTCATTTATTACTAGCACATAATCGCTACCATGCAACATGAAAAATAAAACAAGTAATGGCCATTCAAGAGATATACGATACGGCCCCTAGAACCTATTACAAGTATTTATCAAATACCAACATAAGTCCTAATTCTTTGTATCTCAGACTTCCGGATCCATCCGAGTTCACCAAGATCACCACCGCAACGATCTTCAATATCTCACTTGTTACCATCTTGCATACTGGCAAGCTCAGAAACAAGAATAAATAAATGCGCAATATTTACTCGGTAAGGCCATTTACAACATTACTTGCCAGACCTAAAAAATAAATAAACGGGCCATATCTATATATTCCTCCATTCCAATCACTCATTACAAAATATGGGGCACTTTATTAAATCACATAAATGAACTTAATAAATATTTTAAATGGCATCGAAAATGCATGTTTGTAATTATCAATTAATTAATCCATGTAATTACACATATTAAAAATTAATTAATATAAACTCAATTATCATATTACATGTCAATTAATAATTATTACCAATAATTATTAACTGTGATAATATATTATAAAAAATATTCATCACAAATATTTTCTAAAAATACATTAAGTAGTGAAATTGTTACTATAATTGTTATATCACTTTTAAATTAATTTAAAAGATATAATATAAAGGAAATTAATTAATTGTCATCACATAATTAATTACAATTAATTAGTTGATTAAAATGACAAAATACTCAATAAAAAACCAAAATATAACTATTAGTCCTTACAATTTTAGGAAACCAAAATAAGGAATAAATTGAATTAGGGTTTTCAAAAATTGGCACATCGCCATAACGGGGTTCTGACGACCTCGCCCATAATGCCTTACTAAGCCGACACGCCGCCCCTCCGCCTAAGTCGCCGTCCGATCACATTTTGGTACCCAACCACTCGATCCGACACTGACGCCGCCCGTAGGGTCGCCGGAAGCTCATTTACCGGACATTTGCACAGAATAATACCATATTTAACTCTTTGGCCAAGATTTAATTTAATCTGCTTGCGTAATCGCTTGGAGGTTTTAAAATTTTTCAAAATTTATGAAATTCGAACACGCTAAACTCCATAATTTTCTTTTGAACAAATCCCAATCGGTCGCTCATTAAAATAAATTTTCATATTTAATTATTAATTAAACAGCCCGGTAAATCTCAAAATTGTTTCGAGGCACTTAGAAAATCCAAAATTATGAAATTTAATGGAGAAAATCCAAAATTGTTCCAAAAATTAGTTTTTAATTTTACAAAAATTTTACACGCCTCCCAAACACGCTTTACAAAAATCGCTTTTGAAACAAAATCAATTAAATCGCCCTTTAATTTATGAAACAAAATCCATAAAGCACAAAAATATGATAATACATCATCATAAACTTGTAAATATGTGTAAATCAATAATCAAGAACATGGTGATTTATTCTCATCATATATTTATCAATTAAATATAATGAACAAGAATTAATCAAATAAAATCGATAAAACACAAAACAAAGCATAAAATAAATAAATGTAAAGCAACTTTAATTTGGCTCACATGCCATCGAAGAAAATTACGGGATATAGGAGAAATACAAACCATAGTTCCGTGGATCTTTAAAGCGCATACTAAGCATTATTCACATAAAAACATATAATTAAATATATGAAATTGCAGGACTTACAATAAATGAGTAAATTCCAATTAAACTATTACGCTCAAATTCACAACGCAAATTGACTTCCCTTCAAATTCCTGCTGTAATATCAATCAGATGATATCTCTAGTTAGTCCACACCCGTAGGTCAACTGCTAACTAATCTATGCTAGTAAACAAGGACAAACAAAACTAAAAACCCCAAAATTCTCGGGAGAATTTCAACAGTTACTACTAGGTTTTGGTGAAAAAGTTTTTACAAAACTTACGATTTAAAAACTCCTTAAAGTTTCATGCTGTAGCCAGTTAAAACAAGCCCGATAAGCAACCCAAGTAAGATAGTTTACTCATAATCCCTATTAGTTCGTTAAGACACTAATGAAGTCAAGCATGAGTTTTAACTATTTTAATTAAGCTAATTAAACAAGAATGAGTCAATATCAATAATCTTTCAAGTTACTTCCATAAATACTAAAATTATTCGAACCACCAAATAACTATTTAATTACCCTCTATTTGTTCAATCGATATTCTACATAAAATGTAGAACCTCTTGTAATCGGTGAAATACATTTCTCAATTATATAGTTCTCTTTTAATTTCATATACGAAATATAACCTTCAACGCCACCGTACACCTTCTTGTGGCTCGATATCAGTAAGTTGTGCACTAATACCGACCAATTACTATTGTTGGCAATTTTATTAACGAAGTAGCATCTAGCAATCGCTCATAACCCTTAAATTATCATGAGAACCTACACTAGTAATATACAATTACTAAGTCGAACACTGTTCTCGATAATCACATTTCTTAACCTAACTCAGAATGATCATACACAATCGTCGCAATGGCGCATAATAAATGCAACCACCTCATTGATTTCCAACAATATTTGGCCATTTCGGCATGAATTTTTGTTTTTACCTCGAGCATTTCTCAATCTTTATTTTCACTGCATCTTCCGAAAAACCCTATTTCTGTGCTTAAAGCTGTGCTTATTTTAACGTAAAAATCCTCTAACTTTAATTAATTTAATACTAGGTCCCCATTTCACGAAACCTCTATTATTCTCACGAATCCTCTAATCGACACGTACTGTGCGATTGGTGTAAATTTAATTTAATTAATAAATTCATAAAATGAATTTTATTAATAAAATTCGACTGTTTACATGCTCCACAAACATCCATCTGAAAAGAAGTAATCACATTCACAAGTTATGGACTTAACGTTTAAGTTAGTTTTATAAATAAAGAGATTAAAATCCCTCAAGTTTCCACAAAAGAACTCTCAACTTGCCCAACATTTAAATGGAGTAGATGGAGTGATAGTCATAAACAAGAAAAGAAGATGCTTCTGTTTTTATTGTCAGATGTTGTTTAGTTACGCTCACAATCAAACATCGGCATATATGTGGCTGGTTCATGATTATGGTGGACATAAATAGTTTATGCAGTTGGTAACCTAATAAAGCCCTATCAACGCCTTATTTGATAACTGCTGGAAATGACTGGAGACAAAAACAGGCTATGGTGCATTTCACTTTATGCAAGCAACAAAAAGATTAAAAGAAATGCTTTTCTTACAGCCTCCATCAACTGCTGTATCTCTGGTTCAGTAAGCTTGGATCCCAGTCTGGCCAATCCAGTTCTTAGTTCTTCATACGTTATTGTACCACTTTAGCCTGTGTCGATATTTTTAAACATTTGTTACATTCCCTTGATTTATTCGTCTGAGAGGTCTTCGGAAATAACCTACAAGCAACTCACGGGTGACTTAGCAAGACAGCTTGGTGGAAGCACATACAAAAAACAATAAGAATGAGACAGAAACTGAAAACATAATGAAATGTATGGAACAAAACAAGAAAACACATATTATTACGAAAGGCTTTTATTCATAAACTCGCCTAAGGGTGGGAAAATTTTATGGCATGAGAGATGAACATGGTGTAACCAATGGAGTAGGAACTGCACTGTTAATAGGAGGACTATCTGATGCATCACCACCTTCTTTGAGCCATGGATGTTCTAGTTCATATATTAGGATCCTAGTCAAACTGGTGCTTAACTCAAAAAGCAATATGATTAATGGTTTTGATATATAGAAAGAAGACAAGCCTTGTTTTCTGATGTAGTCGTAGCCACCTCAACATCTCGGAACTGATTAGCATGCTCTATTAGATAGCCCTGAAAATCTGAAACGCTATGGTAAGTTGTCTAGTTATGTACTATAAATGACTTTATATGGTATAGATTTAGGCCTCAGAAATAAAAACCATAGCAGAATCCTGCCTTTTATCGATACTTTTGCTCGAAAGTGCCCGAGATATAGCCCTAATGGTATTCGGGGTTGTCCGACTGCATCCTCCGATGAGAGAAGCACCGGCCTCGTACCACTTGCCTACGTATGCCACAAAGTCCTCATCCTGAACTCCATTTGACTTCTGCAATAAACACATTATACACATCACATATTACCTAGGATTTTTCTAAATGAAGACATATAAAACTAAATCAGGCAAACTTACCAACGATTCTTTACATCATTACATGAACATATAAAACCTGTCTTTTTAGTACATTTCAAATATCGCTTTATAAACTAAATCAGGCAAACCTACCACCCATTCTTTTGTCTCAGGTATACAAGTATTGGTTTATCAGTAACCTGTCATTTTCAAGAAAAAAAAAACAATTACACTCCCCCTTTTGATCCTAGTAAACATATCAATATTTTTTTCTGCTGGTTTCCATTTTATTCTTTTCAGTACGAGCATAAGAATTGTCCGATGATACTCAACATAGATATTGTAACTGCAGTTGGCGATTATAAGCCGAATCTACTGTGAAATATTCTGAAATTAGTTGGATTATTGGAGGCACTTTAATATTTTTGCACCCCCTCAATATTGATTCATGATCCGTCATTGCTCAAGGCATCATTTTTTAGGAAAGAAATATAAAATACCTTTGCTTCCATCATATTTGGGGTACTCTCGAATACTGACATTGTCTGGATAGATCCCACTGCATAAAATCAAATACATGGACATGTATGTAACGGATAAGATTATACAACTAACAGATTGCAATTACATTAGATGAAATATCGGGAGGTGTTATTCGACCGTACTTTCTTGCATTATAGCAACTCACCTATATTCAGATGCATCAGACAAGTAAGCTCCACAGCTGCCAATCACCTCAATGCAACTCACCTATATTCGACCATACTTTCTTGCATTATACAACTAACAGATTGCAATTACTTTAGATGAAATAGTATTCATGTTGTTTCCGACATGGATGCAATTCATGAGCAATTAAAATAGATTGTCAAGAAAATAACTACATAACACAGTACAAACATTTCATGCGGCATGCGACATGAAAACGGCTCATGTTAACGATTAGCAACTCATTCTTTATAGCATTGTTAATTTGATCAAAGTAGGAACCATTTATGGAAATTTCATTTTAGAAAAATCTCTCAAATAATTTGGGATGAAGTTCTTCTTAATTTATCTTGATTCACCCTACTTAGTTTTAAAATATCCAAAGGAAATTTTAAATCAATCATCCCGATTTACCTCAATTACCCTCCTACATCCAACCATACCATATATTATGTCCTTTGTTAGCACGTTTTGGGGTTACCATTTTTCGTTTTTCTCTAGGAATAGTGTTTTAGAACTCTCAAGTCTTTTTCTTAGCACTGAATGAAATGTGAACTATTGTGAGTTTGAAAACAGATGTTTCTTGCCAATTTCTGTACCTCTGTTTCTAATAAACCATTTTCTCATCTTTGAAAAGCCCCTTGCCTCCCCTTCTGTTAGTACTCCTAATTTAGACTACAACAGATATGATCATTTTTTAAGCAATTTGGAGAATTTCAAGAATTCAGAAGCTACCTTTAACAACTAATAAGAAACCAACTTTAAGAATCTGACAGTTTTATTTTGTGAATTCCTCCACATATAATAAGTATATGTCAATCAAACAGGAGCAGATATAGGCAGATGGTACCACCTTTGTATTAGAGGTAGATACAGGGAGGGCAATCCCAATAAGCTTCAAACATAAAATACAATAACCACACATTTCATTTCACATGCACAAACAGGCAGCGCACCATAAAGACAGGGGAGCGCCAATTAGAAATTGGAAAAAAGATCAAACAGAATCGTTTGTTGAAACAAATTAACAAGCTTCTGTATCAAGAGTCGCTATTGAACTTCATCTTACAGTGGAGTAAGTCAAAAATTCTCTGGAAGTAAATTGAAATGGTTGAAGTGGAATTGGATTCAGTCGAGGGCCATAGACTTTAATCTGGCGCACGTGGGTATCCCTTCCATTAAGATGATTTGCCAAGATAGCTATTTGTAGCATGAAAGTGTTCACAAAAGTTTCCCGAGGATCACTGCCAGACAAAGAGATATAAACCCACCCAGTTGGCTTGACAAGTTCAACAATTTTTATCTCCTTCAAGTTATGGAAGCCATCACCAGCTCGGATGGAGATCTTACTGGGTGTGTAGCTCTCATCAAGCTTAAAATCAACATACACTACAACTAATTGGAGTTTAACTTTCTTCTGGAATTGAATATTCACTAGATGCGGCTGAGCACCATCAGATTGCCAGTAGGTGTCGAGGTTATCATCGCGAAGAGAAAGGACGCCATTGCCAGGTTTGCAGGAGCTAACACTCCACGCTGCTTTTTTTGCCATTTCACGGAGGTCATCATCAACTACCAACTGCTGATTCCCCCCAGCTAGCTTCCCTTCCTCCTCTCCTTCTGATGATTCCGCCATGGAATGAAGAAAAACGATAAATCCTGATGGAACTGTATTTTTAGAACCTGGCAGTTTAGCAATGTCACACCTAAGAAGCTATACAACTAATGTTCTCATATAAACAAGAAATTGAAAAATAAAGGGCATGATGAACAAGAATTTAGCAGAAGAGTGAAATCATATCATAATACCTAGTAATCATTAGCAAACAACACAGAAATATGAAAGCACATAAAACTAAGAATTTAACCAGCACTCAAAACCACTAAAACTTCAAACACAGCCACATCATACAAAACAAAAAGAACTATTCTCCCAAACATTGCAACCCCATCTACATGACTACATGAACATCCAAACATCAACATTAACATGCCCCAGTGCCTTTCAAGATATGCTTCATGACACGGACAATCCAATTAAAAATAAACGAGCTAAGCCAGGAAACTGAAACATATATCTTTCCCCGAATACGATTTTGTTTTAACAAATTTAACATCTGACTCAATATCTGAAGGAAATTCATGTTTGCAAGACCTTACGACAGAGTAGTACATTAAGAATGAATAATAATCACCCAAAACGAAGAGCGGTAACCTAATCACAATATACTAAAAAAGTGTGACAGACAATAGAATATAAAGTTGTTAGCCTTACTGCCGAAGCTAATGGAAAAGAGAACCAGAGAAGTATCTAGAGAAATTAAACCTGTACTGCTGAATACTTTAGAGAAGCAAAAACTAATCTTTTTTTTGTTATAGAAACAGAAGGAACCTAACAAACTTACTTCGTTACTTGTAGGAGTATTATGAATATACAAATGAGTACTGATTTTATATATTTTGTATTTGCGTTAGAGGATAAGATGTATTCTTAGCAAATAATTAAATTTATCTTATGATTTATAAATTTTATTTTTTGTACTTTAATATGCTTAATATATATGTTAAACCTCATAATACCAAAAAAAATAAACTTTTGAATTTCGTTTTCACCTAATTTTCATGTGCAACGCACTTAAGGCATTAATAGTTTATAAAAAAAATCCCATATTAAACATTTTAGGGAAAAAAAGTATTATAATGAGGCAAAAAGTTTACTAAAGTGGTCGAGATTCACACATTATTTTTTGGTCTACGGTTCGTCCTCTCCAACAACTGTATTATATATAGAGAACACATGAGGCAATGAAGGCTACAAAACCAATGGGTCAGAAGTGTTCCGAAACGCGTTCGACTACATAAAAATTGATTTTTTAAGAAAAAATTTTCTTTATTGGAAAACAGCAAATACAAAAGGGATGACAAGGCTAAGCTCTTTACACAGCTGTTCATCTACCAAAATAATTAAATACCTTAAAAACAATTCCAAAATCAAAACCTAATTGAATAAATACCTACTCGAACCATCAAACAATTAAATACCTAATTGAAATGTACATGCATCACCATCTATTCAAAAAGCCATCAAAATCTTCAAACAAACTGAGACTTGCTTCAACTCTTCAATTCTTTGAATCATGCTTCAATTTTTCAATTCTTTAATTACGGCCGGGATATGTAATTAGGGATAAAGATGGAGAAATGGGATGTGTAATTCGTCTTCTATTATGTGATTTGGGGGAGGGGTGGGTGAGGATTTTCGTTTATAAAATATGAGGGTCTCGGTATAGATTTTAGAGAATAAGGCAACAAGGCAAATAGTGAAATAGGTAGGCAATGACTTGGGCTTTATTGAGATGGGGTATTTGGGTCAAAATGGGCAAATGATTTTAGGGTCAGGAGTTGAGATAGGTAGATTTGGATTTGAGGAGGCGGAAAAGGATTGAAATCAAATTTGTTGTTTGGGAAATTAATGGAATTGAGGAGGGTTTGGTGGTGGTTAAAATTAATTGTTTATGATATCGTTTTAATAATTTCGATCTGAAACTTCATGTTCGACAAATTTAAACATGGAGGTAATTTTGACAAATTTCGGTCGAAGCATCATTTTTAATAATTGGACAGCTTCATTTTGACAAATTGCGCCGAAATGTCAATTTTGACAAATTTAGATCTGAAATACATTTAGACCAAAAACTTCATTTTTTTCAAATTTAGACACAGGCTTAAATTTTCGTGGCAATTCGGAACCGTTTCGATAAATTTCATTTCGAACTTCGTTTTCGACAAGTTTGATGCAGGACGTCATTTTCTACAGATTTCGACCCAAAACGTCCATTTTTGACAAATTTCATCCCAGAATAGATTTTCTACAAATTTCGACCCAGATTCCAACTCAGATCTTCAGTTTCGATCCAAAATTTCATTTTCAATTAAAAAAAATTGATTTTCGACACTTGACATCATTTTTGACAAATTTAGACCGAAATTTCATTTTCGACAAATTTCAAGTCGAACGTTATTTTTGTCAAATTTCAAAACAGGATGAAAATGTGATCTCGGGTCGAAACAGGCTGCCAATATGGTCACGGATCGAAATGGGGTGAAAATATGGTTCCGGATCGAAACAAAACAAAAAACTATGAATCGGGTGAAGCAGTAAAATATGAGTGCCGAGGTCGGTGGGGTAAAAATATGGTTGTGAGTCGAAGCAGACGAAATATGATCTGGGTGAAAGCAGGTAGAGAATATCTTCTCGGGTCAAAATTTCTTTGAAATATGGTTAAATTGAAGCGAGGGTGAAATATGATTCTGGGGTGAAACGAGCCAAAACTATGTTCTCGAGTCGAAATGGGCCGAAAGTATGTTCTCGAGTCGAAATTGACCGAAAATATGTTCTCGGGTCGAAGCGAACCGAAAATATGATCCCGGGTCTAAGTGGGGTGAAAATATATATAGTTCACCGAATTAGAAATGGGGTGAGAATATACGCTCGGGTCGAAACAAGTCGAAAATATGGTCTCGAATTCGAAAGAAGAAGGGATAACAATAAGGTCTTGGAAGGTGAAACATGGGTGAAAATATGCCTCCGGGCCTATGTAGAAAGAAGCGAGAGTGATATGTCCCCGATAGAAAAGGGTGAAATATGGTTGCGGGTCAAGCAGGGTGAAAATATGTTCACAGGAGTTGAAGCAGGTCGAAAATGATATTGGCTCGGGTCGAAAATTAGAAAATATGATATCGAAAGAGGCGGATAGGTTGAAAACGTGTGTTTTTGGAGTGATTTTGAATAAATCCTCTTGATTTTGTAAAAGTAACCAAGCAACTTTTGTATTTGAATTGTGAATTTAAAATCCACTCCCCCAATCCCTCAATCCAAACAGGCCCAAAAGGGTAAGGAACATATTAAAATTATTTGGCTTTATACATGAAATGGACCGAGCCAAGCTATTTTTGAATTGTGGATTTAAAATCCACTCCCCAAATCCCTCAATCCAAACAGGCCCAAAAGGGTAAGGAGCATATCAAAATTATTTGGCTTTATACGAAATAGTAAAGAGCCAAACTTTTTCGAACAAGCCATTTCGATTCACGAATACCAATTTCAAGCGCTTCGGCTCTACGTTTGATCCTCCGAGCAATCTCGAGTAGAAACTGTTTAGAAGCGAGAATATTCCGAATCGAATCGAATCATTTAAAGTACTATATATGGAAAATGGCAGAAACTGGGTGGATGTATGATGTGGGTGCAGTGCGTCATGCATTAGATTATGACTTAAAAAGTACGGAGTAATTGTTTTTGGAAGCTTAAACAGGCATGGCTTCGGTTTGTCGATCAAACAACGATGAATTAATCCGTACAGCCGTTGCTCGCTTTCGACAACCCCGTATCTCGCATTGTTTGTTTATCCCCTTCATGGAGAAAAGGTTTCAAAAATATTTTGATATAGTGGTTAAAAATGGTACTCATAAAGATATATATTGATGGTTGATATATTGACTATTTATTTTTATTTTTTAAAAGGATTGCTATGGAACAAAAAAATAATTTTAAAAACAACGAATGATGAATGTGATATTGCAAGTTTTATAGGTCTACGGGATTAAGGAAGTTGAAGCTGGCCTTCAACTTGCACAACTTAGTATGGGTTGAGACTTGAGTTAAACGAGTCGAAATGGTACCTCTTGAAATGTGCTTCGTAAAGGGCCTTCGTCACGTAGTGTTGGAGAATTAGATCGATTCAGTAAACCTCTTTGATTGGAACACCCTTAATGACTTTCAATGTTTGAGATCCGAGTGATCACCAGAGCCTCCTTGTTACCTGAAAAATGTAGTCGGTGTACGATCACAAATACTTTGAGTATTCATAGAGAATGTGAAGGATCTACTTCACATACATTTGAATTACATGACTGTGAGTGTGTCACGTGTCTCTTTGTGATTCGTCGTCTGTGAAAATGTCGTCTGTGAAAAGGTAAAATTTAATCTAAGGCTCAAGTTTGAAGACTCTTTTTTAACACAAGGGGCCATTATTCAAAATAAAAATTAACATGAGAATCTTTTGAAACATATATTGAATGTTGTTATGAATCAAGTGGGTAAATCACATGGCTACTTAGCCATCTATGTTGAAATACCAACCTATGCACAAGACAATAAACAATAAAATAATATGAATAGTGCTACAGTACCCCATGAATAGTAATCGAATTTTGCCTATAAAAAGGCACCCAATCTCAGTTGTAAAATGTACACCAGAGCAGAGAAATATATTATTGTGATCTCCTCTTCTCTTTATTTCACCTAGTAGTATCGTATTAGTCTTTGTTATAACGATGGAAGCGAATTTATACCAAACATACAGTTGTGAATTCTAAGACAATGAATTATGTAAAGTACTAAAAATAAAGAGACAGAGATTTAACGTGGTATCCCTAACAATGTGTTAGGACTAATCCCGCCAGCGAGACACGTAGCAATTTCACTATAATGGAGAACGATTACATACTTGAGCCAAAACTTAGCTCCGAGATGTGTAGATCGCTGCATGGGGCGAATATAATCATAGCCTACTCTGTATTTCTAGAATAGAATTACAAGACTAAAATGTGCTTTGAATTTTACGCATGACAAGCTAAACTTGAAGTTCCTAAGAATGGATATCTACAAAGACTATCATATCTATCTTGGATGTCTGATAGGCTTAAGAGCGGCAGTCGTCTGAATCTTAGGGCTACTATACATTTGTTAGTGTTAAATTTTAGGCCCCGAATAGTTGAGTAATGCTAGCAAAACCACCTTATTGGGACAGAAATATCTAACACCTTAATACTTATTTATATAGTCAAGTATGAGAACACTTCTTCGAACTTTCGATGTGGGAGTTTATTTCAATGATTGACCTGAACTTCCAACAAATCCTAGACCTTGACTTGAATCTTCCACACGGATGTGAAAGCAGAACCTCGAGAAGTGCACAAATATACCGAAATATCATATGTGCTGAGATAGTGCACTAGATGTGCAAATCTTGAGATGTACAAGATGTACTCGATGTGGGGAATGTACGGATCTTGAGAAGTACTCGGATGTGATAGATGTGTCGGATAGACACACTTGAGAATAGATAGACAATGCTAAGGCACTCCGCCTCACGTATTGCCACAATCGCAGAACCTTGAAAACAAACCAAATGAGCAAGTCAAACGTCGTTGAACGCCTGTGGAGATCCTATCGCCGTGCAGCCGATGTCGGCTAATCGCATGACACCATGGAGACAAAAAATGGAAACTAGTGAATACCAAAACATGGCTGCCTTTTATCCAATATTGACGAACACATCCAATGCATCGTCACTCCCTCGGTGTGTTGCTCCAAGCAACAAATGACCCATGAGAATCGGCGACCGTGCAACCAACAACAGTGCGCCTTTCGTCACCATGTCATTACCACATAAAGGTACCTCAGCCGTAACTCTCCCAAGACATCATCGAGATACTCCGTGATGTTCCATGAAACCACTGAAACCGAAGAATCTGCCGCTAAAGTAGGCGAGAAGTGCCACCATACGGCTAGCCTCTGAATCGAATTCTGCTCCCACTGTTTCCAACCTTGCTAAAGCTGACGAGAAAAATACAAAACAACGCCATACTTTGTATCAATACAAAGTTCAGCTGCGCCACTTAAATACATCGAACTATAAATAGACAACAACCTTCCACGCCCAACACCGAAGTGAAACTTCATCTTGTCAAACGACTCGAGAGATAACTTGATTCCTCGCCAAAGTGGCTTAGCGTATACAACCTCGCTTAATGTACAACCTCCGCGTCTTGTGGCCATACTACTAGTCAAGCCAAAATCTCAACCGTCTCGCTTGATGAAACCTTTGGGCGGTCAGGCACGATGCCACCTCCATTGCTAAATGAAAGCAACCATCTAGAACACACCACGATTTTGACTCGGAGATTCAAGAGGCCATACGTTGGTGTCGAATGTATGGCTCTACCACTTATCCAACTAAATTAAATGTCCTCTCGAAAAAAGCGTAACATGGCGTCGGTATTTCAGAGCAGTACCACCACCGAGACCCCTCACATTGCTTTTGCCTCCTCTTGCGGGCATGCAAGCGAATCCATGCGATTCACCTTTTGATATACTCGGGGCCAGCGTCATCGGACTCTTGAAGGAACTACTTCTCGATGTATCCTGACCTTTACTAGTTTAGCATCTAGTATCATGAGCGTCGATCAAAGACTATGTAATGACGTACTACTATGGATAAGCGAGCCCAACCTCTTACAAGTCGCGGTCCCCGAACAATTCCTCACCATGTTGACGCTTCTCTAAATTTCATACTTTCGCCGCCCGTCTTTTTATTTGTCGAATCGAAACTCGTGCAGGTTTTATTATAATGGCGAGGCAAAATTTATACCAAACATATAGTTGCAGTGCAAGACAATGAATTATGTAAAGAGTACTAAAAATAAAAAGAGCGAAGATTTTTACGTGGTATCTACAACAATGTGTTAGGACTAATCACGAGGCGAGCTTGTAACCGATTTCGCTATAATGGAGGAGCATGTACGGACTTGAGCCAAAATTTAGCTCTTAGATGTGTAGATCGCTACGCCCAGGCCGAATAGAATGTAACTACGCTATTCTAGAATAGAATTACAAGACTCATTATTCTTGGACCCCTTGTAACAACTACTCTGCATACGAAGATCCCCAGAATGGATATCTACTACACAAAGACTATCACATCAATCTTGGATCAATACAATAGATTAAGACACTTGGTAAATCATGAATCTTAGGAGAAACTCTTTATCTATTTGAGAGTAATGTTAAATTTTAAAAGTGAATAGTTGAGGGTAATGCTAAACGCTAGCAAAACCATGACTATTGGGACAAAAGAAATATCTAACCGCATTAAGCCCTTATTTATATAGCCAAGTATGAAAACACTTTTCTAAACTTTAGATGGGAGTTTATTTCAAAGATTGAGCCTGAGCTTCTGTGATGCAGTACATTTAATACCTAGTTTTTATAACGTATTGTCGGCGTAGATCGTCTCCCCAATACTTTCGGTACTTACTATGAGGTATACCCTCTATCCTTATCACTTTTGATATTTATTTTATTATAGGTTTTACCACAGTATATATAGCTGTGATATGTCAAATTTTATAATCGGGCGGATATTATTATTTATGTTTTGCAGATAGCGGCCTTGATATGTAGGCGGATATTATTATTTACCCCTGTTATGGTAAACTAGCAATCGATCAAGTGACCCATAATTAGAGTAGGCTATTATTATTACTATTTTACCCCTTATTATGGTAACTAGCAACTTGTCAAGTGCTCTATAATAAGTGTGGATATTATTATTTCATATCGTGTTTATTTACTTACTAATTATGTGGAGGTTCAAATCCCCATCTATCACGAAAGATAATTTCGAGTAGTGATACTAACCGTTATACTTTGTGGAGGTTTAAAATCCCCTTTACATATAATATCATGGACATAAATAAAATTCACCCGAATCATGGATATAAATAAAATTCATCCTCATTCACACTATCTTGGACATAAATAAAATTCATCCCCATTTATATTCTAACATCATGGACATAAATAAAATTAAAATCTTCATTTTATATTGCGTATATTATTGATAAATTTCCATACTCATGTGGAGAGTTTAACTTTTATATCTTATATTATTATCTCACTATTGTGTTATCTCACTTATATTATTATCTCACTATTGTGTTATCCTCTTTTATTCGTTATTGACATGAATTATTTATTTATGATCATATGTATTATATTAACATATGATGTGGATTCTTGACTCACATCATATGCTGCAGCAAAATATTTTTCTCTCCCATTTTTCTAATGGTAATAAACAATAAAATCAATATATTTTATTATCACTCAAGCTAATAAAAGCGGTAACAATAACGGACACTTTGCCAAATTTCGATCTATAAATGCCATTTGTCTTCACATTTCTAAACATCCTTGTCAAGAATTTTATAAACATTTTTCGAGATGGCGGGATGTTTTTGTCTTTGCTCCAGTATAATGGCTCTCTACATTTTTCTTCTTGGTTTTATAAATGTAGAAGAGAGATTAGGTAAGAGAAAATGTAGCATTTATAATTGCCTTGGCATTTTACCATTTCTAATCTTAGCTTGGATTGTTTATTTTTGTTTCGATAGAGATTTCCATGAAGAGTAAACATGGTATTTGTTATTGAATAAGGTTTCAATTTGTGTACTGAATTGGTGAGTGTAATATTGAATAAAATGACATTTTTTTGTCATAGCTTATATATTGGATCTTGATCATGTTTGTTTGTATTTTAGATATAATCATGTCCAACGTTAAACATCAATTCAAAATTCTAAAGATAAGCTGGGACAAGCTACGTAACTTGGAAACGACAACAATAAGAGTACGCCTTGCGTATGAGGGACTAGAGCAAAATCCTTGAGGGAGTAATGCGGGGAACACCGACGGTTGACCCGGAGGAGTTTGTCAATGAAAATGTCGAGAGTAAATAGGATAATCAAGCACCATATTGATGATGGATTACAAACAGAGTACTCGAATCCAAAAGATCCCTAGATATTATGGGATAAGATTAAGGCAAGATTTGGACATCAGAGGAAAGTCTTACTATCCTCATTGATGGATCAGTGGAACAAATTAAGGTTCCAAGATTATAAAAGTGTTGTTGCCTATAACTCATCCATGCACCAAATTATTGCGCAATTAGAATTTTGTGGCATAACTATAACCGAACAAGAGAAGTTGGAAAAAACATTTTCAACTTTCCATGCATCCCCGATATAACGACCACTTGGTGGGCCTAGGTGGGATCGTCTCGTCAGCCGAATAATCAGTGTGACGATGGATAATGATAAGCCGACTTCATTTAACATGATAAAATAAACAAGTAACTTGTCCATCGGGGTAGACTAGCAACCCAGCATCCTACAAAAAAAAATATATCACCAATAAAACATATATATCAACTGAATAATACAATATACAATACAAACATAATCTCCTGTCCTGACATTAGTAGTATGGTCACACACGACCCCTCAATATACAAGTCTGAAATTTGGAAAACATAACGAGAGGAAAAGGACTGTTGAGGATCTTAAATACATTTGCAGCACTTCTACACGATCTTTAATCCATTAACTTTATTAAATGACGGCTCCTCGGCAACCTTGGCGATCAACCTGAAACCTACATGGCAACCCATTTCATAGAAAAAAGTCGGCTATTAAGGCTGAGTGAATACAAATACCACGAATGTTTACCCGATGACATATAATCTCGTGTTTATCTATATAGCATGTATATATACGTTACCCAGCTATACTAGGTATGTGTCCCTGAAATCACATAGAGAGTCGCTCTTATCACGATATCACATAATATTATACGAGAACATAACCATCAACAATGCATATTCATTTAAAGGAAAGCAGTCCTGACACCTGAAATCGTGAAAGTCATCAAATGAAGATCCGCCCTCACTTAAAATAGTAAACAAATGAGAATCCACTCACTTGAATAACCAACAAATGAGGAATCTTCCATAAATAACTGACAAATGAGGAATCACACTCACAAATAATACACATATGAAATTCACCTCCATAAATAATCGGATAGGGGTCCCTTTCAATCCACCCGACGAGCTACGCGCCAGTATAAATGCTCGCGCCCCGAACCTCCGAATCCACCAGGCTATTTCAATATACATGGAAACCTCCCGGTCGAGTCGCGCTCACAAATAACAAACAAAGGAATCAAAATATGCACACTTGCATGGATTACATAGCATGTACTTATGACCACCGCAGCGGCACAAGTACACAGCCTGTGCGTGGTATAACACTTAATGACCACAGCAATCTCATAACATGAATCATAATCACAACTATCTCGTAATATGAATCATAATCGCAATGTATCTCATAACATGGATCATAATCACAACTAGCTCATAATATGAATCATAATCGCAACTATCTCGTAATATAAATCATAATCCTGACTATCTCATATACTTATGAATATGTCATAGCCCAGTATTTCCAATTTATGTGTTAGAATTCGAGTCGGTAGGTGTCAAGTAATATAATGAATAGAGCAGTATCGTCACAAATTCAATATACTAATTACTAGGTCTTTCTTAATCCTTAATTAGCTAATAATCAAGAGTATTTTATCGAACTCACTTCTTAAATTGACTAAACAATTAAATTAGCTAATACTAGCCGAATACTCAAAAGTGAATCTTACTTAATATTAGAAATATAGTCGGGACATGATTTCATCGGATAAAATCGAGATTCAATTTACCTAATGTAGTTACTTATTAGTTCTGCAAAAACATTCTATACAATTGATATTCTTTCTCGGTTAACACCAAATTAAGTCTCCTAAGAAACTAACTATATACATGATAGCTTAAAATAGGAGATCATCTTAATAACATATGCTTATTAAGTGCGTGGCGTTACATATCTCTATGGTAATTGAAACATGTGTTACGATTAATAATTCGTAAGTAATGACTATTTACAGCAATTAATCGCTTATGAGCGACTTAATATTGATATCGAAGATATTAAATACTAATTATGCACAATAATCGAATTATGAAACTAGAAATAAATTAACTCAGAAAATCAATCATCCGATCCAACTACATCATGGTCGACTAATAATAAAATTAGTTCATAATAAAGACATAAATAAATACATGAAATTAATGGCATTTGCATCCTTAACAATAAAAATATCTTGAATTAGAATTATTCGAACCAATTAAAAGTAATCAACTCTAACTTCACCTTGGTGCCGCGATATGTAATTGATTTCTCAATTTCTTGCCGAGCTTTCGATAGTGCTTAACTCAGCAAAGTTGATGAGCTTCTTTTTCTAGAAATTCAGAGATATCTCTTTTTTACAACTCATCCTCTTTTATAGGTTGCCATAACCTAATATTAATGGGCCGAATCACTTATTCTTGGATCATGACTCATGTAAATTTTAGTGAATTTGCTCGCTTATCTTTAATTCAGGCCCGATTCTTCACTTTAACCGATAACTGCCTAAACTCAAATAAAACGAAAACAAGTGCAAATTATATCGGATTAAGGTAAAAATAACATCAGCTAATACGTAATTAGGGCCTCAAAACACTATATAATAAACACTTATCACACCCCCACACTTAAGCTCTTGCTTGTCCTCAAGCAAATGACATAGGAAACGAGACAAATTAAGCGTCAAGGATCTCAGTAGCCGTATATCATTGAGTTCTCAGAACTGACAATCAATCATGAGTAATGGCTCTTCCTACTTAGCTAAGCGTAATATCATCAATTCATCGAGTAGATGAATTACGCTGGTGAATTTCTCAACCTACAGCGTCGAAACGAATGTATCCAGTGGTAGTTCTTGTTTACGCTCGATTCTCACGAATGTCGTGTTTCTACCGTATGCTTGGTTGCTCGTCCATCGATCCATCAACAATGCATGCAACATAAATCGAGAGAGTCTTTATAGGGTTGTAATGAGGCCCAGTGTGAGGTAGGATAAATATTTGGCTCTGGACTTTGTACTTGAGGAGATGTGAAACTTCTGAATTAATTATGTTGAAAATAGCATGTCTAAACAACTACACCCTTCAATGACATTCTACGTCTCATTTCAAGTACCATCCTTCCTTGCCATATTACTTATTCATATATTTTTTTTCTTAAGTTTTTTTCCATAGAAATTACACGTAAACATCAAAGACACTTTTCATAATTCACTTGAGACACAATTTCTTTTTCTTTGAGATCGTATTTACCATTGTCTTATACTCCTTTAACTTTCTTTCTTTTTTTTAAATTTTTTGAAATCTTCCGATGTTTTCTCCTTCCCACTTGATTTAGTTCGAGAACTCTTATGACCACAATTCAACATAGATAATTCAAAGTACACACACTCTCAGTAGGGACAACATGTGGTAAAAATAAGGCTTATAGGCTTATAAGTGCTGATATAATCCTGAAAGAAAGGTCGCTTAGGCTCGAGGGGTTATTTGGTGGATAATATATCGGGTTAGCCTTTTTTAGGATGCGTGGATTATAACCTAAATGCCTTCATTATTTTTATGCATGCGTACAATGTAGGAGAGATTCAAAACAAGTTCTGAAGAATACAAAACATGATAGAGTATCACACCAAGAAAGAAACTCCAGCATAAAATTAGGCACAAAATCTCACCAGGTAGGGTATAGTCGCTGCCAGAGTTATCCTTCGAACTTCAATCAAACATCGCGCCCAGCTAAGAATGTCAAATCAAAAACTCAATCAATCATCACGGAAAATCATCGTCCGAATGGCATCTGATTTACTATTGATCGAGGATCGTCAATTTATCCGTTAAACATCATATACTTAAGGACAATAAATTCTGCGCCCTGCAACTTGAACAAGACATTGCCCTCAATGCATAAATACGAAATAAAAGTAAACAAGTAAAACTTCCCTGACAAGTGCAAGGTGGGGCGACTCGGAATCAAGAAGAAGGTGGATGGGAGGCATCAGCATCCTCCTCGTCGTCCAGCCGGCGCAAAATCTGCCTTAACAAGTCCTCTTGAGCATCCCGATATCGTCGAAGTGCACCGTCACTTTGTCTCCATGTAAGAGTCACTATACTGCGAGGCCACGTAGATGGTGCGGCCCGGCCGACAAAATTTGTTAGGCAGCGAACTACAGCTTGGGATCACGTCGCCCCGCGGATGAGCTTTTGTGAACACGGTGTGCGATCACGAAACACGCTGAGTCACAGGGGCACAGAAGTGCTCGAATACTAATGTTGGCATTCGGGGGTAACAAATGCCAATCTTGAGCAATCGCATGGCGTATCTTGAATAAGAATAGGTGCAAGTGCGGGCATCCCAACCCATCCGACCCATGAAAGCGTCCTATAGAAAATACACATCTCTCTTCCCCAACGCCCGGCTCGCGGAGTAGCGGGAACTACGCTCGATCTGAAACAGTACAATCTTGCTTGGCGGCTGAGGAATACTAACTTGGGTGGTACGGATGTAGGTTCCTATTAAGCTCATGTGGAAGAGGCCATCCTTAGTGGAACTAGTAAGTAGGCGTACTAGAGTTGAGAGTGAAAATAAGCATATGCGACACAAATCAAACCGGTATAAAATTAAATGCATTAAATGCCGAGACTTAGTGTCAAAAGAACCTGCATCGAGGAAACTGTAAAAATCTGAGATAAGAGTTCTCTACATTAAGCTCTATAGGAACCGCATTGTGATAACTTCGTTCATTATTAATATTATGAAATAGTATACTAGTTGCTTTCCACATTAGTATTTAGAGAATGAGAAATTTTGAGAAGTTGAATGGATTGGAGATATATTGATCGATGGGTTGATAGTGCGATTTAGTATTTAAGATTTTAAGTTATGTCAGTGGTATAATATGATTTGGGGGATTAGAAGTTAAAGTTATATTAGAGTTGTGTTGTTAAATGTCGAGAGGCGAGAAATTGAGCAGCAAACGAGAAGCTAGTAGTCTTGAGATATTTTGGAGTGCGGACCTGAGACTTTTAATCATCCTTATCACCTTCAAGATTATCCAAAGACACAAACTCATCCTCTTTCTCTCCTCACCTCTTGGCGATTTTCTCCACCGTTTTCCACTTGATTTTGTTATTTCAATTTTTCTTCTACCAATTTGAGCTTTATTTCAAATTTTGGAGAGATTCCCGAGACATTCTCTCGTTTTGAGAATAGAAAAGTTCAAATATTTGGAGTATTTCTTGAGTTTTGAAAAGTTGACTTTTATGAATGGTTGACTTTTTGAATCTTGAAGTATAATGGTATAGAAATGTTATACAGTATCGGTGGGAGATTTAGCGATGATTTTGAGTAGTTGATGGAGGTTAGAAAGTGGTGTAAAGTGTTGTTGACTTTATTATTTTCTTAGAAATTGACATTAAATGGTAATATAGAGGTTAAGAAGGACTTTAATATAGTTGTTTTGGGTATAGATTATTAGTTTGGATATGGATGGGTAAATTTTAATTGAGAAAGTTTAGGAAAGTTAGTATGGCACCGTGATTGAATTGGAGGTTGTATTTAATGGATTAATTAGTTGTCAATTGATTCTTTAGGTTGTTTAGAATGTGTTTAAGGAGGTTATTGTTGGAGTGGTGGGTGATGAATCTTTGAGATTTCTTGAAGTTGGCGATTTGAATATAGTGTAATAGAATGTTATAGTGATATCGATCTTGAGATAGAATCCTTGCTAAGAGTTATAAGTCGAAGATCGTGAGGCGTGGTATTATAACACTTAGGGTACATATATGTTAAGAGAGGACTCATGGAATGTATTATAGCCATCTAATTTCTTTGAATAGAATTGAGCCGAGGATCTAACACGAAGGCACTAAATGTTTGTTGTTACTACTTTTGGACTTGGTGAGAGTACAAATCTCACGATTGGGACCTTTCAACATATATTATGTTATATATTTTGTGTTGTCTTGGAGGCAATCGATGTGTGTATTATGTGATTATGATTCGTATTATGAAATAATTGAGATTATGAGGTATATTATGAGATAGTGAATTATGATTTGTATTATGAGATAGTTTTGGATGTAATTCACATGTTATGAAATTGATGATATTGGCTGTGTGTGTATGTGTGTGTGTGTGTGTGGTACATTGATAGAATGTGATTAGCATGTGTTATTTGCGGGCGGTGGTGACCCGGCCGGGAGGTTTGGGCGTGGTGTGCATATCGACGGTTGCCCCGTGGATTGGGAGGTTTGGTGTGATATCTGCATTGAGGGTGTAACCAATTAGGAGGATAGGTGGAGGCCTCATCTGATTATTTGGAGGTGGATTCCTCATGTGTGTGTATTGTTGGAGGTGGATTCCTCATATGTGTATTACTTGGAGGTGGATTCCTCATGTGTGTGTATTGTTGGAGGTGGATTCCTCATCTGATGACTTGTGTGTTAAGACTGTTTCCATTAGGTAATTATGTGTGTTATTCGAGGGGTTGTAGGCTCATGTGTATTATCTTACGTGACTTTTTGAATGATTATTAAATCGTATAGCTTGGTTATGGTGTATATATATATATATATCGACTTTACGAAAATATATGAGGGGGACAAATGCATGATATTTGTATTCACTTCGACTTAATAAATTGCTCACATTCTCCCCATGGGCGGGCGTTTGTTTGCCTAGGTTTCTAAGAGTGATGGATTGAGGTGGGCGAGGGCGGTTTTCTTTGGCTGCGTGGAGATCGTAGGTGGCGGTGGTGGCGGAAGTCCTCGTGATCATTTCTTTTTGTTGAAAATTTGTATATTTGGGGCGGGTGGGTTGTATTATATTGGCAGTGCATTTGTCCTCTTTCCTTATGATGTATTTTGAATTTGTGTTGCATTGCATCCGTTATTTTGTTGGATGTCTTGTTGGAGCATACGATGGAAGCCAGGAGCTTTATTTTGATAATGTCGGCGAGGGTATGTTGTTATTGTATCCATCGTTTGAGTGACTTCTGGTATACAGGGTTGTTAATGATCTTAACCTCGGAAGCCCGACTTAGGGGTGGAGTCGTTCTGATTTAGTATCGAGGAGAGTTGGTCTTTATGGTGTCACAGTATTGGTTGTATTTAGGTTGATAGTTGTTAGGGAGTTGTCGATGTGGGAATTTTCTTGTGAAGTGCAGTCCTTCCTTTCTTTTGTTATTTATAGGCTGAGGATGCGCCGTGGAGTGCATTCGGGTAGGTCTTTGCCCGGAGGGGCGGCGCTGACGGAGGAGGCTGAGAGGTGCCGGAAGGTGGTAGAGTGCACGAGAGGTGGTAGAGGCCTGCCCAGTCGCCCGAGAAAATGTGAACTGACGTGTGGGTGGTAATGAGCCTGAGTGTCGGACCCGCAGGATTGGGATAAATGTTGGTGGAAGTCGAGAGACGGTGGTTCTGCTTTCTTTGGGCGGGGAGGTGGAGTGCAGTAAACTATTTGGCCGCTTTGAGCGGGACCCAGCAGATTTGCGGGGTGATTCTCTATCCGAGGCATTAGAGTTCATTGAGACTTGGAAGTATATTTGAGCCTATGGGAGTTCTTGGGGAGTTAGGGACATATTCGCGGCGCCACAATTCTGCGGTGGAGCTCGAGAGATTGGTGGGGAGGAATACCTGAGATCTTTGATTCTTGTTGGGGCGGGACACGGTGTTGTAGGATCGGTTCGTGGAATTATTTCGAGGAGCTTTGTGCTTGAGGTGCATATGTCGGCTCTAGAGAGAGAGGAATTGATCCGGTACCAGCCGAGGGCAAGAGTATAAATGACTTCTGAGAAAAGATTCGGTGTTCTGCCGTCTACTTCGAGTGAATCTGAGGGAAGAGGATCGAGAGGTTCGGGGGCGAATGATATGGGAGATTCGCTTTGGGGTTATCTTTCGAAAATTATATACAACTTTCCGTGAGCTAGTAAATGATGCCTTACGGGTAGAGATGGATTTGGTAAGTGTCCGGTGGAGTGGGGAGAAAAGAGGAGAGATATGATGCTTCCAAGATGTTTGGTCGGTCGAGTTACGGGTTTGAGGGGCGTCCATCGCGGCGTGGCACGTTCTGACCCAGTCGGGTTTAGTGCTCTGTTGCCAATTACCGATTCGGTCTCTTGTTTCTATGCCAGTCTTTTAATGGAATGCAGGGAACTTGGAGAGGAGGTATCGAGGAAGCGAGTGACTATGGGTGTTCCGGGTTGTGAGTAAACTTGGGTCATAGAGGCTGGGAATCTGAGGCAGGGGTGGTGGTTTTTGTTATCGGTGTCGCCCGGGGAAGAGGGGCGCATTCTTTGGTGGTGTCCACAGGAGGCGGAGTGTTAGTGGGAGTGCTAGCGCATTTACTCCCGGTACGGCCCGAGGCGAGAGGGAGGCTATCTGGAGCCGTGGAGGTCGGTCCCGGTGGTAGAGGAGGCTTTGGGCGTGGGTTGTGAGTAGTCGAGGTGGGGTTGTTTGGGACTAGTCGGGGTAGTCTTCAGGAACTGCTTAGGTAGGCGAGATATTTGCGTGCGTGAGGAGGCCGGGATTCCCCAGGGTGGTCCACAGTGCTAAATTTATGTGGGTTGGAAGCTAAGTCTTGTTTGATTAGGGCTACTCGTTCACTTTATATCTACGAGAAATTCTCCCGGCGTATTATTCCTATTTCGAGAAATTCTTGCTATTCCTTCTAGTTAACTCCGGGTGGGGAGTGCATTAAGATTGATGATAAGGTACTTAGAAATTGTCCCACGTAAGTATTGGGAAATCAGTAATACGGAGATAGATTTATTACACTTTTTGAGATGAATGATTTTGATCTTGTGCAGGAATGGATTGGTTGGGGAAATAAATGCGATGATAGATTGTCATCTTAAGAAGATTGAAATATCTAGTCTGGTAGATCTAAGATCTTCTTCCTACGGTGATAGAAAAATCCTTTCCTCTTGTCTCGTTTACGCCTTAGTTGCCCGTAAGATGTTGAAGTGGATGTATTGGTTATCTTGCCCATGTTGTCGACACAAGTAAAGAGAAGGTTGATTTGAAAGAGGTGCATGTTGTGAGAGAGTATGTTGATGTATTTCCTGAGGAATTGCCGGGACTTCCTCCTGTGCGAGAGGTGGAGTTTTCTATAGAATTGATTCCCAGTACTACTCCGATTTCTATGGCACCTTATAGAAATGGCTCTACTTGAGTTGAAGGAGTTAAGCATAATTGCGAGGAATTGTTGGATAAAGTTCATTCGACCAAGTAGTTCGCTTAGGGAGCTCCGGTGTTATTGTCAAGAAGAAGATGGATCTTTGAGGTTGTCTGTATCGATTATGAGCAGTGAACAAAGTAACCATTAAGAATCGATATCCGTTACTGGGATTGATGATGTTTGATCGATTGAAGGATGCTGGGGTATTTTTCTAAGATTGACTTGAGTCGAGGCTACCCCGTCGATTGAGGGGATGGGGAGGATGATGTATCGAAAGTCGGCTTTTTAGAACAAGATAGACTTTTCTGAGTTTGGTGATGCCGTTTGGGTTGACGAATGCCCGCAGCGTTTATGGACCTTATGAATCGGGTGTTCCGCACTTACTTGGATAAATTTGTGGTGGTGTTCATTGATGACATTTTGATATAATGCAGTAGTGAGGGAGGCAGCTGAAAGACAACTTGAGGATTGTGCTGGGAGCTTTTTTTTGAGGAAAAATGAATTGTATGCTAAACCCCTTTTCCAAGTGTGAATTTTAGTTGAAAAGTGCGGTTTAAGGCCATGTGATTTCGGAGAGGGTATAGTGTTGATCCTCAAAGGTTGAAGGCTGTGATGAATTGGGAGCGACCCGCTGGTATTCTTGAAATACGGAGTTTTAAAGTGTGAGGATACTATAGGAGATTTATACAAGACTTCTCAATTATTGCCACACCCCGGCGGCCGGGTTGACTGAAAAGGAGTTCCCGTTTGTTTGGAATGAGAGATTGTGAGCGATTGCTTCAATGAGTTGAAAGAGAAATTGACTACGCGCCCATTATTGACTTCTTTCCGTCGGGGCAGGATAGCTATAATAGGTGTATAGTGATGCGTCGCTGTCGAGGGGTTGGGATGTGTGTTAATGCAGCATGGTAAGGTGATAGCTTATGCGTCGCGGCAATGAGAAATCATGAGAAAAACTATCGACTGCGATTTGGAGCTAGGCTTCTTTATTGTGTTCGCACTTAAGATTTGGAGGCATTACTTATATGGGGTGACTTGCAAAATTTTGCGATCCACCAAAGTTTGAAATACCTCCCAGCCTTGAGAGAGATTTGAATACGAGAGCGGCGAAGGTGGATGGGTTTATCGGCGATTATGATGTTTCTATTAGTATCATCCGGGAAGCTGAATGTAGTAGGCGTGCCTTGAGTCGGAAGGGAAGATTAAGGAGCCATTAAATGAAATGAAGCAACTTGGTGGTAATTTCGGAGTGAAGTCGATGGTGGTTTGTTAGCACAAATAAGGGTTAGGCCGGTTCTTGTTGATCGAATCTTTGGAGGGGACAGCAAAAGATGAAAATTACAAAAGATAATAGGGGAAGTGAAAAGCGGAAGCAGATCAGACTTTGTGGTGAGAGAGGATGGAGCTCTTACAATGCATGGTAGATTATTCGTTCCTTATTCTCAGGAGTTGAAAAAGGAGATTTTGGATGA
Source organism: Lithospermum erythrorhizon (assembly GCA_019722365.1). Taxonomy (NCBI): domain Eukaryota; kingdom Viridiplantae; phylum Streptophyta; class Magnoliopsida; order Boraginales; family Boraginaceae; genus Lithospermum; species Lithospermum erythrorhizon. Next base: position 45,205 of record JADFUC010000117.1, read on the forward strand.
GGCTCATAACGCTCCATACAGTATGCATCCTGGTGGTACAAAGATGTATAGAGACTTAAAAAGCGGGTGTATTGGTGACTGACATGAAGGAAATTCTTTGAATTTGTATCAAAATGTCGACTTGTCGGCCCGGTGGGGATAAGAACACCGACATCCCTTGAGGCTATTGCGACCCGCTACATTCGAGTGGACTTGGGAGCATATTACGATGGACTTTGTTTTGGACTTCCGAGGGCGTTGAGAAAGAATGATGGCATTTGGAATTAAGCTAGTGGATAGACTATCGAAATCATTTCATTTCTTTGCAATTAAGTCGACTCGCGGTCTGGCCGGTTAAGCCGAGG
>JADFUC010001672.1:0-50440 GCA_019722365.1 Lithospermum erythrorhizon
ATCAGTATTACTTCGTTCCAGTTACGTATTGCTCTTTTTGAGTATGTTTGAATAATAAATGGTTTTCCTTCCATTTCAAAGTGATCCTAATGCGTTTAGGATCTCACATAAAATGTGTGATATGATATCACATTTCTCGAATGTACACTCTCTAGACGCATGGCACTTGGGAACATAACAATGATAAGGCTAAACTTCTTGACTTAAAACCTATATAGTTATGGCGTTGTAGAATAGGTCATATAAACGAGAATTACCCGTAATAGGAACTTCGTTTTAGATTGGAATACTTGGAAGGTTTGATTATGGATCATACGATAAGTATGAATGCTGCCCTCTTGGAGGCGGGGAATGACCAAATGCGTCTTTCATTGGATACAATGAAAGGCAAATATTGGGGATCATACAATCAATGTATGTGGGCAATGAACACGTTTTGCCTGAATAGTTCTGATACGCCCATTCGCTTGCGATGATTAAAGTAAGTGTGGTTATTATGTCGATGAAACACAAGCGTGAATCGCCGGGAACTTCATGATGAAGTAAGGAACCAATTGAACAGAATATTATAGAGGAGGAGAATATTTAAATCGAGGGTTGAATACTGCGTCTCAAAGTGTGGTATTGTTTCCTGACTCACTCACTGTGAGAACGCCCGCGGTCTGCGTCACGAAAGGAGAAATCGAACCTTGATTGGCGTGGTTTGATATATGATGAGCCTATCTATCCTGCCTGTTAATTTCTGGATATACACTACAAAGCGCTGACACTCAGTTAATAAAATGTCAACTATATCGGTAGAAAAAAAGTCATGAATTGGAGTTTTGGGAAGTTTCCCAATTGGGTTTTTCTCGGGATTTGGGGTATGAAGCTTCGTTCAACAGTTGACAAGATAGACTAGTTCCTAAATCGATAAATGCTACTTTAATTGGTATCCGATTGAAATCGTTGGTTCACCCCCTTACACTGAAGCACGTGAATAAAATACTCGTTCTTGAAGATCGCGAGGAATATTTCTTGTAAAGGAGATAATACTGTCGGGAAAGGACTAGAAGTGAAGGTGTTCACGCGAGGAAACTCGAAGATGATGAAGCGGCTGTCGATACACCTATTGTAGAGGCAGTAACACACGGAAAAATTAGAACCTTACTTTACATAGAAGCCCCGATTAACTTGGTGCAGGTGTGGAAAAACTGACCCTTAGAAGACAGTGGAGATCGTCGAGGATCGGAGCATTGGTATGACGAATCATTTTGAGAAATAGCGATTCCAACTGCTTATGAAGAGTAATATACTTAGCAAATATGTTGATGAATGGTTTAAGCCATGAAATGCGAAATGGATTCGATGTGCGAAACAAGATTTGACCGCACTTGTCGATTTTGATAGAGGTTAAACTCCGTTGAAGTATAAATGGGTACTTAAGAAAAAATATGACAAAGGCGGAGATCCATGTTTATTAGACTCGTGGCGAAGGTTCGAACAAGTCATGACATGAACATAATATTAGATCTGATAGTATTAGCGAGTCCATTCCGATAATTCTTAGCCATTCTTTGCATTCCGTGAATATGAAATGATGCAAATGGATGTAAAGACAGTTTTCACCGAATGGAAACCTAGAGAGAGAAAAATTAATGCATTAGTCTGATCTCCGGCTTTACATGGTCATGAGAGGACTGAAAGGTTTCGGCTATAGCGTTCATGGTCTCGACCAAACATCCCGTAGTTGGAACCTTCGTGCTTGATAAAGCCCGTCAATGATTTTAGGTTCATCAAAGTTGAATAAAGTCTTGTATAAACAAGAAGGTGAGTGGGAGTTATACATATGACATTCATAGTCCCTGTATGTGATGATATACTAATCATTTAATCATTGGAGCCAGTAGAATTATTATTGAACTCGGCCAGTATTGGAATTTAGTAATTAAATTTCTCAATGAAGGACTCAAGTGAAGCGAAATATATTCTCGGAATCTAGAATTAAATCGAAGGTCAGCCAACCGCCTTATTGAACTTTGTCGGAACACTTATATCAATGAAGTGTAGAAAAGGTTCAAAATGAATGATTCGAAAGTCATCTCCCGTGAGGCGTGGAGTTCAACTCGACAAGTCATAATCGACCGTGAATATTTGAGATGGACAAGATGAAGGACATTATTTGGTTGTAGGGTCATCATGTACACCACCGTAGTGCTAGCGCGATCTGATGTGTCGTATGTACCCGATTCTTTACCCGGCCGATATGACTATCTGGGAGAAACCTGCGGGATTGTAGTGAAGGCATCTTGTAGCATCACGAAAGAACTTATGATGCATTCTTGGTACATGGTAGAAAGAGATGAATAGTTGGAGTGCGAGCGCGGATACACGATGCGGCTTTTAAGCGACAATATGGTGGAGTAGTGACTTGGAAATAGTTCCAAGCAATAAAGGCTATCGGCTACTCGCCCGCTGAACCAAATACATGGCGAAAGCATGTGTGAATATCACGGCGAACATTGGCCCAGGCAAATATCACGGTGGTGTTGGTTGATGGGAGCTAAGCGTATCTATCTTGTTATGTGAACAATAATTGAATATTAGGGCTTAATATATCGATTTGTTTCGCTATAATAAGTTTTATATGTTAATTTACATATAACTGCTTTGTTCCTCGTCGAGTGAAGAAGTCCTTGGGCTACCATACAATTTCTAGAGGATAACCTGGAAGTGTTGACAAGAGAACCTATTCAAGTCTAGAAATATAAGGTAACTTCGTTAACGTCAATCTTGACAATGCAGGAAATGGCATTTGATGACCAACATAGTGATTGATGATCAATTCTCTTGGATCGAAAGAGCTTGCAAGCTTGATCAATCTTATGGGCTATCAGTTTGCATAACAGGGAGCTGGATTGACCACTGCAAATCATAGAAGATATGTATATCTGTGTCTATGATGTTTGCTTAGAAGCTGATAAAATTTAACAGATTCTTAGACACACGTATATAACTACTTATGTCATATGAGTTGTGTGCTTTGACTATATTGAAACATACGCCTTAAGTGGGGAGTTATAGCGGCATATGTTAGGTAACACGATGAAATGCAGTAGGTGTTGATATATTATAAAGGGATTTATCCGTCAGCCTTGATATACAAAGGTAGATCTCGGGGCTCTGATGAGTATTGAGGCAGTTAGTTTATGGAAGCGATCATAGTACACAGTTGGATTGACTCTCGAGTAAAGAAAATTAAATTGGGTATTTCATACATACTTCTTATGGTTAGCCTATGACTAGAATTGCGTGAATAAAAGGAATCGTAAAGTAATGGATCAGCAGCCAGTGAGTGTTTGGAAATCAAAAGTATTTTGATTTCTATAATTATGCCCGTTACGACAATTATTGTAACATTCATTTACTAGTTTTAGTTAAATGAGATTACTCAAACTAAGTGTTCAATAAATAGTAATTGTAAATTCACCCAAAATGGGCTTCGATAATGAAAGTTGTAATGATTAACTGAATCCCATTGCATAACCGATATAATAGTGTAATGGTCAATTATATTATTATGACTATTATCGATCCGAGAAGATTACACATACAATAGCGTTGAGTTATATTCCATGTATGGAATTAAATCGGGTATTTAGTGGGAGTTGATTAAAATCAGCGAGATACCCGATCGAGATTTTTACATTGACATAATGTAAAATGAGGTGGACAAAGAATCAATTAAATTGCTATTTCAATTGATGGTTTCACCGAGGCAAGCTTATTAGTAACTTGTTAAAGTTACTTACTCGTTTAGTAATATGTTAGTTAACACCTTACTTGAGTTAATATTTATCAAAGCAATTAAAAGTATTTGGCCAAAGAGCAAGAGGAGTGTATATAAAGGAAAAAGATGAAGTTTTCATTTGTTCTTCCCCCAAACATTTAAATACCCGTCCCCTACGGTTTTTGATCCAAATTTTTTTACTCAAATTCTTGTCCAATTGCTCGTAGATTCTAGCAAAGTCTAATCTCGTGACTCAACCACTTTCTTGTGGGTGTGGACTAACTTGAGGTCTTCAAGAGTTTTACGGAGAAATTTGTGAGAGAAAGTTTCCGACATGCATTTGCGTATTGTAAGTACTCTGTATTCATGCGTGTATGAATTCATTATTATATATGTTTCGTAATTCGTTATTACACATTTATTCGATCTTGATTGCGTTGCTCATATTTTATTATGAATTAGTTGTGTAGTTTTCGACAAAACTAAACTTCGGGCAATACTAGAGCTATCTTTCATCGTATCCACTTCAGTGTCGAGGATCCTTTGAGCAGTTTTTTCGGAGAAAATCGAGATAGTTCAAAATCATACCTTCGACTAATCACTGAAATAGTCGGGAGGTACTAAATAAACTAATGACATCATCATTGAGAGAACTTACTAAAGAATTTAGTAAACTCCGTCCACGAAAGCAGTGATAGGGTTAAGCAGTGCAGAGGACTATTGATAATAATTAAAAGAAGTTACGATGAGAAGATTGATGAAGAATAGAGGTGTGCATTCCATTACTAAACAAAAAGCTACACAAGTAATGGCATGCGGCCCAGTTAAACGTGCGATGTCATTAACAAAGAAAATATATTACACAAAAAAGCAGGGGACCTACACAAAATCTTTGCGAGGATGCAAATTATTACGCATCTTCGTCATCCTCGCCCTCGGAAGCATCTTATCTCCATCATCGGCTCCCAGCGTCCTTGTCGTCATCATTAGGATATCGACAAAAGAAAGCTCCGGCTGAATGTCGTCCCAGGAGCGAAACATACTCTTGATGAGATGATATCTTGGGAAAGTCGGTAAAACTTTTTGAAAAATTGACAGAATAGTAGTTGTGTTCCGCTTTTCAACTGACTCGGCCTTCATTGCTCCCCTTGAAGTATTGACGTAAATGACGAAATTCTCGTCTAGAAGAAGGGGAGTTAGTGTTCGCTTCAATGAGACAAGCAGATCCATTCGAGGATCGGGTCTTGATAGCTGTTGTCTTCTCAAAATCGAGGTTTCCTACGAGAATTATCCTTGAGGATGTCCATTTCAGACTTAAGCTTCCAACGGGTGACATGGTCGGAGACCAACTTTCACGGCAGCGAAGGTGATCACCAACTTCGGTATAGCTTTACTCGCTTCGGCGGAGTCTCTCTCTTCTCTAATCCTCGCCCCATGGACTCTCTATAGGGCTTCTCCCTACTAAAACTACTCATTTTATCCTCGCTAGATTCAACCCCATTTGAAGAGAGATATCATGTAAGCGACTTGATTCGCTTTGAATAGTGGAAAATAATCAACTGACCAAATGAAGCAAAAGGAACGTGTAAAGAAATGAAAAGACCTCACACCTCGATTGATAATGGGCAAGCTGTTGGTGGCGAGTAGGGGATTGAACATTCACGCTCGAAGTACTACTCTTAGCATACAGTTTTCAACATCTACATAAGGTAAGAGTGGATGGGCCGGGAGACAAAATCATCGGTCACCTCGACCCCAGAAGGCTACATAAGTGTCACGAAATATGGGTGGACACTGCAGTATCTTCCTCGAGGAGCCGATGGGCATAAAACCCCATGTAAGGAGGGTGAGGCGGTAGCGAGGAGGCGAGGTTTTTCTTGATGAGGTTTTCAGGATACCGTATCGTTGAGCAGGCGAGGGCCGAGGCTCTTACGAGGGCTTTCTCGCTGCTCAGACCTCGAGCCTCTCGACAACAGAGGAGCCCGCAGATGGGATCAGAGAAACAACTCCCTTTTCGCCACTTTGGCGAGGGGGCCGATAGAAACCGCCCGATCTAAGACATTGCATCAATAAGACTTGTTCCATATCCGTGGCGAGAATCCTCGAACTTCGAGGTGGGGTAGTTAAATACAAAATTGGTGGGGAGCGTCATCGAATGCTTCCTTCACGAAAGAATAAATACCTTTGCCACCTCGTGGGGCTCGCGCTGACGTCTCGAGAATAAAGCATGTGCTTACTTTAGAATCGATGTGAAAGTAGGGCCAGGACCCACTTGATGGCAATGTTTGAAAATCTTTGAAAAAGATGGACCTTGGGCACCGCCCCGGAGCAGCCGCCCAGTTCAGAAGTGTTGCCCGAGCGAAGGGACGATTGACGGGGCACGTCGATTGCGAGATAGAGAGTTGACGAAGGCGTGCTCTTAACCTCGGCCCGTGGTTAAAAAAATTCCCGAGAGAAGGCAGGGGTATATCCTTAGCTTCCAAAAGGAGTATGCAGGGGTCTCGTCATCGAGGAGCCTTGGGATACGTACCTTGGATGGATGGAGTAGGAAGGTGGTCGCAGTGCTTGAAGATGACCGCCGCAGCAGCGCTCTTTGTTTTCTACTACGAGCATACCGAGGTCTAGAATCCTTCACCCCGGATCGGTGGTGATGCTCCTACACACTCTCGATTCCAAACGGTTATTTGGGGTATTTTAGACTTTGGGCTTCCTCTTGGCCGCACTGTAACGACCACTTGGTCGGTATGCGAGTTAAGATCATCGACAACACATGCACTTGAGTCGCTTGATCGATGGATATGACACAAAATGGCTTCATTTGATATTAATAATAATAATACTCTTTAATCCATCGTGGTGAACTAATAACACGCCCACAAAACACATCATCAACATAAACATACATCAACTGAATAATCTGACAAACGATACAACGACATAGTCTCAGCGATACATCATAATGGTAATATGTCAAGCGTGACCCCTCGATATCTGACATAAAGTTCTGAAACATAAAAGAATAATAGGAGAATAGTATTTGAGGACTTCTTATGCAACGCGCACCTACGATCTTATTAGTAACTTTGTGTGCCGCTCTCGTGACCTCGTGACTACTAGAAACGAGCATAAAACGCCCGCCCATAGAGAATAGGGAGTAAGCTACGAAGCTTAGTGAATACAAATACCACGAATAGTATCCAACCACATATAATCATACTTATATATAGAACATATGTATAAACATTAATAAGGCTACTCAATGAACAACTACTCCCAAATTACATAGTAACCTCTTATTGACTGTCCTTTCACCGAGATGTATGCGCTCATGCGTATATTTATAACCGTCAGCAGCATAATCAAATATTCATTTAAATAAAACAACACAATCAATAATGGTTAGTCAACAAAATATAACATCAAAACCTCCATCAGCACATCCACGAAACACACATCTCCCAACACATATATATACATGTGAAATCACATAGCAGTACCCCTCATTATGCATATCGCTTTGAAACCTCCCGAAATATCACTCGGGGCTACCCCGCAATATGCATATCATACCAAACCTCCAGTGCAGTACCCACATAATTGTATATACATCATTTCACTAAATCTTCACTTTCCGGAGGTAAAAGCTGACTAAAATATCTACAGGTAGTCCGTGCCGAGGTCAGGGCTCAAACTCCTATCCAAAATAAATTATATGTGTTATTTTGCTTTTTGTATCGCCTCTCTTTGTATCATTAAAACCCAAATAAAGATCCAAATGATCCATACGATTCGGTATAATGATCCACAGTTCAAAATGTAGTAAAATGGTCGAAATAAAAGCTGCTTGAACTTTTTATAGCATATAATTTTCTCCATCCTAAGTCGATTATTAACTATTCTAGATCTCATGATTCCAAAATAAATATCAAAATTAACTTTAAAATTTCCAAAAATTTATATTTATTTCCATTTATATATCATCTACACCATTAACTTCCAAAATTTTATAATAAATAGAAAACTTGAGAATCAAAAATATTCTTACATGGTCAACTCCATAATGCTTACTTACTTAAAAACAAAATTTTACAATTTTTGGAATATATTTCACGATTTATTTCTATTTCTTATATAAAAGCGAGATTCGTAGGAGCAAAATCAAACTCATACATAGAATTTAGTTATCTCTCGATGATATACTCTAAAATGTTCGATATGTTGGTCATAATAAAATATTTCTAAATCTACCGCCGCTACATAAAAGATTTAATCTTTAATAAAATATTTTTTTTTTCTGCGTTCAAATTATAAAAGCAAACATAATATCATCTAGATGTTCTAAGACATGAAAGGAAAGAGCTTAGAGTTGTATCTTATACCTTAGATTCTTAGATAGTGTAGGAAGCAGCTTAAAGCTTGAATAAAGTGAGAACTTTCACACAAAGAAAAAAATGCAAGATGATGAAGTTGAAGATGGAAGGCTAGGATGGGTATAGATAAGGATGAGAATATTTTATTTTTATTTTGAGTTAAGGGATATATGAGTAAAGTTAAGTATACGTTTATGGTGCTTTATTTTATCCACTTTGTCATTAGATTTAATGAAAGCGATCCTAAATATATTATTATCGGAGTGTAGCAGCTACTAATTTAATACTCATCCCGATATATCTATTTTATTCCGAAAGTATTTATACTATCTCTGGTCCATACCAAGCGATATATTTAACATGTTTTAAAGGTTTAAGCGTAACATATTATTTAAATGTACCCTCTAATAAAAATTCGTCCTCGAAATTTACTCATGACTTACACAAATGCCGTTTAGCGACTTGACCACCTCTCGTATCAAATAGTTATATCGTTGTCCAATTACAACTTTTCTCAACCTCAAAATTACATGCTAACACATATTATATCACGATATTAACAACTAACGCTTCTATTTGAAAGATCTGGATATCGGTTTCTAATATCTTCCTCAGGTTCAGGTAACCCCACATCATCGTGAGTTTTGCCTTTCACTAAGGCCACAACTTTGTTACGCCTTACATTTTCTTCGATCGAAATTTTCAGGTTTCTCTTCATACGTAAGGTCCTCTCAAGCTCGATTAGTTTGTGAGCTAGGATATGGGATTCATCACAGAATATACTTCCTCAGGCACTTGTGCGTAAACGGCATTATAGATCCTCTCCGATTAAGGGGCAAAAGCTAAGCAAATAAGCCACCGGACCAGCTACATCCAAAATCTCATACGGATCAATATATCTTAGCGGACTCGACTTCCCTTTCTTCCCCAATCTCGTAGCGCTTTCCAAGGGATATTCTCAAGAGACTTTATTACTTGTTCAAACACTAAATCTACTTGTAGCGATGCGCATACATCTTTGCACATCTTGGCATCCTTTCAAGTGTTGTTGTATGTTTATTCTTTTCGACCTTTCCTGACACCGACCCGTATATTTTCTATCTCTCACTTCCATTTCAACAAAATTTAGTCCTACACCACGCCGTCTGGCGCCTCAGAATGGTGCCTCTGATGCAGCATGAAAGAGCATTGTGCTCACATAAACTCCATCCCTAAGAAACTCATGTCAATTCTTGAAGTTCAATACACAATCCCAGCAGCCGCCTCTCCAATGTTTGAATTATTCTCTCCCATTTTCTCCATTGTAGATGAAATGATACTCAAATTAACCTTGACGTAACTTTGAAATCCTTTCCAAAATCTAGAGGTGAATCTAGCGTCTCGATCCGGCAATGAATGCCCGGCTCCATGCAATCGCTGTTCGTCGACATACAACTTTTACTTATTGCTCGGGGCCCAGGTAGGTCAATTTAATTGTTAAGAAATGGCGGAGCTTGACAGTCCCATCCTTTGCTCCTTTAAATATTGTGGTTTCTTTTCAACGTTCTTAGGTCCGAAAAATCAAATCCATCGTAATATGTTCCCATGTCCACTTTGGGATAGGAAGGGGTTGCGGCCGGCGGCTGGCCTGGATGTCTATGTTCAATCTTCCTTAGTTGGTAAGTCAGCTTGTGTTGTCTGAGCTTCAGCCAATTTCACTTTTCATCTTAGGCCACCAACGTACTACTCTTAAATATCCCTTTTTAACTGCGAGAGTAAAGGCATGAATAATCCACCATGCCATTGTAAAGGGCTCCGTATCTCTCGCCTAGTCGTCTACTTGAAACTTTTCGCTGCCGATTATCTTGTAAATACCGTCTTTTTGTTTCCCATAATTATTCGATCCAAAAAACCGGTCGAACTCTTATTTGTGTGCAACAAATAGCCATAGACTCTACTCCAAAGTGCTTAAGTTGCTTCGTTTTAGATTTCAAGGCTCATAACCTCTCACTTCACGACTTAATGCATCGAAGCTACCACGTTTAATATTCAGGATGATACTCAGTAGAAACATCATAATTGCAAATAAACTTCATCCGCCATTTGCCTCAAGTTAAATCTTTCTTTGCGTGGAAGGTACTTGGAAACTCTTGTGATCTAGGTAAAATCGACCGTCGCCCGCTACAAATAGTGCCGCCAATCTTAAGTGCAAACCGATTCACGACTAGCTCCCAGAATCATGAGTCGGGTAATTCTTCTCGAGTTCTTCAGCTTCAATGGCGATGCGTATGATATTACGCTACCGTATTTGCATTAATTGCATCCAAACACGATGTGAAGCGTCATTTATACGACATATCCATCACTGTCTTGACGGAGGAGCTGACCTTTGGGTAGTTAGTTTCCCTTTCAACTCATTGAAACACCGTTGACACTCCTCGCTCTGAACAAATGGAACTCCGCTTCCTAGTCGGCTTGAGAATTCGGTGGTGTTGCGATAACGATAAATCCATTATAAATATCCGATAGACGACTTCTTATTTCAATAACACTTGTGGAGTCGTTCCCCGGTCATCAGCGACTTGACTTTTTGAGGATCGGCGCTTAATACCCTCTGAAAATCCGCATGACCAGGCGCACCTTCCCCAAACCGAAATTAGCAGAAGAATTTAGCATACAATTTGTTTCTCCTCAAAAGGTCTCATTGCCAATTCACCGAGTGCTTTCATGCTACCACTGCGCTACTAGAATATATAAAAATATCATCAATAAATACCACCACAAATTTATCAAATAAAATGAACACCCGATTCGTAAGGTCCGCGTAAATCTTATGATTGCGTCGTCGACCCAAATGGCATCACCGAAGTTACATTAGTGCGTATCTTTACATTACAAATGGAAACTTTGATACGTCGTCCTCCTTAATCTCAAGCGATGCTAACGACCTCGAGTCAATCTTAGAAAATACATGGGCATCTACCGATTGATCCAAACAAATCATCGATCCTAGGCAGCGGATTACTTTATTCAACCCCATATAATCATTACACAACCTCAGAGAGATCCATCTTTCTTAGCGACAAACAATGCGGGGAGCACCCCGAGGTGAACTACTTGAGGTAAATGCGAATCCGCATCAAGCAATTCTTGCAGTGGAGTCTTGACTCCTTCAACTCTGCGGGGAGCCATTCTATAGGTTCATAGAAATCGGGTACCAAGAAGTAATTCTATGGAAAACTCATACCGCGGGAGAAACTCACAGGAAACTCCTCGAGGAAACACGTGACATACTCTCTCTGGCGTACACCTCTCTTAATTGATCTCACTCCTTACTTGAGACAAGAGAAATAATTTTTCTATCACCTAGGAAAAATATCTTAAGATTTTCGAGGACTAGATATTTCGATCTTCTTAAAGATGACGATCTATCATTGCGTGATGTCTCCCACAACGATCCGTCCCAATAAGGTTAAAATCATTAAATCTCAAAGAAGTAAATCTATCTTGAGACGTTGATTTCCGATACTTGAGGGCCGGTTCTAAGTATATCAATCTTAAGCGATTTCACTTTTGCGTTAGAATTAGAAGTGGGATAGCAAGAATTTCTCGAGTTATCGGAATATGCTGGGAAATTTCAAAGATATGAAAGAATGAGTAGCTCCAGAATAAAACAAGACTTTAGCTTTTAATCCACATAATTTCTGAGTACACAGCCGCCACTGGGAGAATCACAGAGGTTCCTCTTGGAGTAGCGCAAATACGGCCGTGACCGGTTCAGCGCCCGCCCATTAGTTCAATGCTTACTTGTTAGTTCCGGCAATATTACTACCTGACTATTTCGGTTCACGCTTCGAAGCTTTATCTACCTAACCGACCTCATGACTTCGCTAATAACCTCCTACAATAAATTTTATATTTGGAGTAAATGTCTTGGAAGTACTTCCATAACACGCACTCTGAGGGACAATTAACAGAATGTGCCATATAAGGCATCATGGAATTCGCGGCTATATGACCAGTTTACCGCCGCGGAAGCGCTCGTGTTAGTCTGCCTCCCATGATAACCTCTCTGAGATCCTCCGAACCGACTAAAAGACCTGGGCACAGAAGCAGCAGTGCTAATTTGAGAATTAGTAGTAGAGCCCAGCTGGCCGACCTAAAATTTTGTAGCGGCTACTGTTGCAATATGGGCGTCCGTAGAACCCAAAACCATTACCGCCCCGTCCTAGAAACATCGTAATGTTAACTAGCACTTCTCCCAACTTGACCTCGATGACTCCGTACACATAGGCATCGTTCAATAATTCATGAGAAAGGTTGCAAAATTCTTGAGTGACATCACAGTGCGGATCTCCCGATTCATCCGAATCCTTCGTCTCTCGATCCTCTTTTCTGCCATTGCTTTTACTCTGCAAATGGCGGCTTATAGATCAACAATCTTTTCGTGGTCATTTATATTTACTTACGCCCCCACTTGTTTAAGCTAGATCGGTTCTCTTTCACAAAACGACATGTGTGGCACATGAAAAAGCTCTCTCAGCTTGGTTCCTGGCCCGATCCCAGCATCACCGGTGTTTGTCGGCCCATGACCAAGATCGGTGTACATTTTCCACCCGATCTCGAGCTCCGCGTATGATCTACAAGCTGAAATGTGCTCGCCGACTCTCCATTTAATTCCCATAGGCTCAAATATGCTCTCGGATGAACTCTGCTTTGGATAGGGGGTCACGGCTCAGCCCGAACTTTGGCGGGTCGGCTTCAAGCGGTCAAATAGTTTGCTGGCTCGATTCTGTCTTCACGGCAGTATTATAGTCTTTCGATCTCCGTCGACGTTTACCCAGACACTTGTTGTTCCACAGCATTGCCTCATCCCATTTGCTACGATCTTGTCCATACGCGTATTGCACCCTCTTATGTCCTTCGCGATTGCCCAGAGTAAATGAGCCTACGTGGTGGCATCACCGAGTCTCACGATCTATCAAGAGAAAGGAAATGTTAGACTCCACTAGAAGACTCGGAAATATGGCCCAGCTCCCCGACAATATAAACTGGAAGCACATAACCATGAGAGACACCGCCAAGACCTTAAGCAGGGCTCTGATGTAAGCCAGCGGCCACTTTCCATTTTAACGGGGAGGGGTTTGAACTTTTGAAGCCTCTAGGTAGGCTCAAAATCCAGAAACGTTAGCGGTAAAAGCTCACCTTTCTTCATTCTTGGGGTTCCCATTTATATGTTCCTTGAAATCGAACCACAAGTATTGTCTGTTGAGAATCATGAAATATAACTATCTGTCTAGACAAGTAATATACATGAGGATTAGAGGTCTCGGAAAGGATCGAGACCTGCATCAAAGGTAAGCGACCCCGTGGAAGCCACAGTCTCTTGAGCCGTACTCTTGTGAGTGTTACTACTCATTATGCTTCCACGGGTAGGAGCTTTGATTTTTTTTAAGTCTTTGCTTGCCATTTGAAAGGATTCATCTTCGTTAGGGTGAGGATGCAGGAAGTAGGATGGTTTTTTCCCTCTAGAAAGCGGGGGGCGACTAGAGCAGGGGAATGAAAGCTTGGAAACAAGGAAAAGATTTAAAGTAGAAGGAAGAATAATACCATTTATGGGAGAAGAAAGACTTGGGAATTTGGAGGCCAAAGTGATGGGATTAGGTGCTTAATGAGCACTTATTTAATCTTGAATATTCGCCTTATAGTTTCAAAAAAATGGTTGGCACAGTGTCCGAGGCACTTAAAGGGGCAATTGATATACGTAAGAGTTTCTGTTAGTAGATTTACAAACCCGATGAAAGAAGAGGACATTAAAAATAGCGTTTCGCCCACAGAGATATTTGTCAAGACAAGAGGGCGGCCGTGTCGCCAGTAATATTGAGTGAGGCCTTTTGGTGTTCTCTAAAAATGCAAACCCCGTTTATTAAATTTTGAGTAATCTTTTTCTGTAATCTTGAGTCGATTGTTCACATTAAATCTTAACTTTATCATTGTAGTGACTTGATCGACTTGATTAAGTGGCCTAGGTAGCGAAGCGTCGTGGCCGCCGGCGTAATGGAATCCAAATTACCCGATGTGGGGAGTTGTCTGCAGGAGTGCGTTGGGAGGCGAGGGCATGTGAACCGCAAATGCCGTCCCGATCCGTCCAAAGCCATCGAGACCCTCGTATGGAGGCTTTCGAAGGAGGCGGTGAGAATCACCATTACCTCGCCCAATGAAACTAAGGGATATAGATGTGAAAGATAGAGACGATTCCTGTAGAAGCCCAGAAAGGAGGCAGCCAAAATCCGCCCATGTCATTCCATGATTGATATTGAAATCATATGATTATACATGAATAAAATTCATGACATTATTAATACATTCGAATATCTTCATCAATCGATGTGGGATAACTCTCAATAGAGATGAGTTTATGAGGATAGATAATGGAAATATGGTATCAGTAGAACATTGTCTCATTATAAAATTGCGTAAATGAGAATAATTAAGGCAACTCTTCACGGGAAAGAGCCACAATATCCAAACCTACATCAAATGGTTAAGCACTCTAACACGTCAATCCATAAATGAAAGAGTCCGACATCATCTTTTAGCACGACGTATCCATAATTCCATATACGGAACAAAACGTGTACTAGCTAGTTGTTGCTTTCAAAGATTATCGCATGTGGGAAAATAAAGTAGATTGAAATATAGGATCAATATGCTTTTTTTTTAAATTGATAATATATTAATTTCAAACATTATCATTTATATAAAAAAAAATAGTAAAAGTTGTAGAACTTGAACTAGACCTACAAGATTGGCTCGAATCATTTCTAATAATAACATCTTAAAGATTTAACAAACATCCAAATATGCTCATATGCATGTAAATTAACTAATTGATTTTGCTTGAGCTATAACTATATGTTTGAATAAATATCTTCTTATGGGACTTTTTAACCTTTGAATTAGTGTGATTACTATGTCCTCGGTTATTATTAATTATTGCCTCCCTATTTGAATTCAATATAAATATAAATTCAACAAATTATTTAAACAAAAACAGAGGAACTTTGTTGTACTAAGAATTTTTTTAGTCGTCAATAAATGTTTTATACTTCATTGCGAGCTTGCATGCCACTTTGAAACAATTATATTTCTTCCCAATTTAAGAAAAATAGAAACAAAAAACTTGTTTATGTTCTATTTTGTCCTATGTAAGCCATCTTTTATTTTCATTTTCACCTATGAAGGTTGATATTGACATCTATCTAATATTTCGTTCAATTCATTTTATTTTAGTTATGATAGATATTTGACTTTTTTGAATTTCTAAAGTTGATTTTTAGATTTAAATGATATAATTTAATGAATTTTTTTTTACTATCATTAATTTCTTTTTAAATACTGAATTATTAAATATAATTAATATGTCATCAGATTTATTTCCAATATTGTAAGTTTCAATTCACATATGACAATTAACTTTGTTATATCTAATGAAAGCCTCTAACCAAAAAGTTTCTGGTTCAAATTCTTCTATAAAATTATGCAAGTTGTTGGTGACATGAATATATTTCAACAATTATGTGAACTTAATGTAATAGCCTAATAAAATTTATGATGATTATAATGATTTTCAGAGAAAAAATAAAATTGTTTAAACTGTTTGTCTAACCCCCTTATTAAAGTAGAATTTCTATTATTAGTAAAAAAAAATTGTTAATTTGCCGTTATTGGTGTTAGTCAAACTCGAGTCCAATTATTGCGGAGTTTCCTCTTGAGGATAAAGACCTTTGGTTGTTTAAAGAGAGTTGGCACGAAGCACAATCAACAAAGATACTGGCTCAATAGAAGATATAAAACAAAGTTTGGATAATTCCTAGATCGAATAGTGCATCCAATAATGGAGAAACAATCGATAAAGTTTGGATATAGAGAGTCTGCACCTAAATCATTATTTAGTTGTGTACCATGGGGATCTTCTCACGTGAGAAAGCAATCCTTCTAATCTATGTTCAGATTACATGTGCCATGATTTCAAAGTTTGTCTGCAAATTTATTCTAATACTAGTTAATGTGGCTCGTAAAATGACAGGCGACATTTATATTTCTTTAATAGTAGGCTTAACTTTAAATATATGTCATTTATTTAATAGTTTTAAATAGAATATATTATAATAGTTAAAGTTAAAATGAATTAGCGCGAAAGATAAGATGGATGAGATGGTCTGAAATCATGAAAGATAAGATGCGTCGTATATCCAAATCTAGTATATATAATATTAAATATATTCGCTGATAGAAGTGCGAAATGTGATGAGCATGGCCTTGCGAAAACTACAACAAACAAAGATAGAACTTTGCAGAATTGTTGTTTCGTATCTATCATCAACACGTAAGTGACGATATTTTCTTTCGCAGAATATGTCATTATAATGAACAGTTATAATATGTTCTTTCATAGTTGGTGTAAAAGTGTGCTTAACAATTTGTACATACCAGTAGAAAGAGTAATTTGACTCAATTGGCGCTTAAAAGGAGACAATGGACTAAGCTGAATCTCTGTAGCTTTTTCCTTTTGTGATGCACTGGATGATGAAGTCCAAATGTCTTGATTGCTTGAATTACTATTTTCAACAAAAATCTATTAATGCTCAGTTTTTTATTACCCTCATTTTGTTGATTGAAGGTTGGCCCTTGATAACATTAAAAAGTATTTCTTGCTTCAAATTGACTCAAAGTGTCAAGATCGCCAAGATTGATCTGTATTGTAGCAGTGAAGCGTGATATACATATTTATTACTTAATATATCTAAAGCATGCGGAAAGTTTGAAAAAATACCGGTTGTGAGAGCACTGAATATATTTCTTTGATGTAGTTTGTAATATTCGTTTTGCAATTTTGCCAATTGCCACGACTTTTACCATCATGGTTTCAAATCGGCCACTATGCGTCGCGTAGTCTTTAAAGGTGCAGCCAGCATAAAATTGCTCAGACATTATTTCTTTTTATCTAATACATTAAGTATATATAATTAATATATAAAGGTGCTTATACTTTGAGGTTGCAGTAGCTTCCTCTTTGCAATCGTAATAGACATATTTGACACCTTCTTCATCTGCGCTTATTTTGGTAGAACAGTTGTTACAGTCAAGATAAAACAATGTTTGTTCCTCTGTTGCTATTTGAAGGAGGCCTTTAATGCAAAAATCACCGTTCTACAATTTAATAAAGACTGCCATTTTTTGTTTCACTTTTTGTTAGAGTTATACATTTGGAAATTAAGATATACCTTTTCCATATTTTCAATTTCAGCAAGTGTATTTATTTTTAGAGATCCTTCAGTCATTTTACTTCTTGATAAAGTCATAGTCTGATCAACAAGTAGTTCCTCCAATTCCTCATGAGTCTTGTTGTCAATCCTGCATTATAAGTTATCAAAGGACAATTATAGATATTGATTGAATGATCTTATTTATAGTAAAATAATGATAGGATAATTAAATAATCATCATAAAAGAATAATCTTTACCATAATTTTTATAACGATCGCTCGAGATTAAGTACATACGAGTTAAGATCATCGGCCTTTGTACACGAGTCGCCCAATCGATGGATAAACACAAAATGGCTTCATTTGATAATAATAATAATAATACTCTTTACTCCATTACGTAGTGTACTAACAGCAAACTCCTCTGACGCATCATTCAACATAAACATACATCGACTGAATAATACAACCAAACAATACCTGACATAGTCTCCACGGTATCATAATAGTAGTATAGTCACCTTTGACCCTCGGTACCACGACATCACGATTCGAAACATAACAAGAGGAAACAATTGGAAAGGTGCATTTGAGGACTTCACACAGCCACCATCCGCTGCTGCGATCTTAATCCGCGGCTATCCAGCGCGGCTCTCGGTAACCTCGGCGTCACTCCTGAAACCTAGACATAAAAGCGCCGCCCGTAGAGAATAGGGGAGTAAGGCTGCGAGAAGCTTAGTGAATACAAATACCACGAATGGTATCGACCACGTATAATCATAGTTATATATAAGAGGATATGTATAAGAAGCATTAATAAGACTACTCGATAGACAACTTCTCACACCAATTACATGGCCAACCTCTTATTCGGCATCAACGCTGAGATCAACATAACACTCCACACATATATTAAACAACCATCGACAACGCATAATCAAATATTCATTCAAATAAAACACACAATAAATAAAGAGTTAGTCCAACAAAATATATAACGTCAAACTTAATCCTTGCATCCATCCACGATACACGCATCTCAACACATATATATACCTCGCTGATCTTCGACCCGAAATTTGCCGCTTCCAATATGCATATCACGCTGAACCTCCAGAGACATCCTAGGGCTACCCCACTCGATATCTTTTGAACCTCCCGGTCGAAAGTACCCCCCACCGATGTATATATATCGTTTCACCCAGATCAACCTACAAAGAAATAAACTTCCATAGCCACAAACAATACACGATACCGCGGCACAATCACACACCGCAGCGCTCGTCTTTATAATGCGGCGACTACAACGATCTCATAACGTCGATCTCAATAACAATTCAATATGCATTTCAATATAACCGCGTGGCAGTACGTATCAAATATATAACCATAATATATGTGAAAGGTTTCCAAAGTGAGATTTGCACTCACAGAAGCGAAAGCAGCTAAAATATCTACAGGTAGTCGCGTGCGGTCGGGCTCGACTCACATCCAAAGAAATTATATGCGTTATTTATTATCAGCACATAATCTCCCTTTTTATCTATTAAACCTCGAAACAAACATAAAAAATAATCCAAAAAGTCACGATATAATTATCACAAGATCCAAAATATAGTAAAAAAGTGGTCTAAGGTGCGCCCCAAATATTTTTATGCAATAAACTATATTTTCTTCATTTAAATCCAGTTTATTATTATTCCTGAATCTCGCTTAATTCAAAATAAATATCAAATCAACTTTAAAATTTCCAAAATTTGAATTGTTTTTCTTATATACCTTCATGGTTTCTAAAAAAATATAAACTTTGAATTTAAAATCTTGAAATAATTTATTTTGATTTAAATATCATATACAGTCATTAAATCACCCACGTAGAAGTAACCAAATTCTAAAAATTACAAATTTTTGGTGGGAATATTAGAGCTTACATTAGCTAATCCCAGTAAATACTCAATTGGAGTATTTTCCAAAATTTATATTTGTTTCCATTTATATATCATCTCTACCATTTAACTTCCACAAATTTATAATAAATAGAAAATAACTTCAGAATCAAAATATTCTTACATAAGTCAACTTCATATGACAACACTTACTTAAAAGCATAATTTTATAATTTTTGGAACATATTTACTATTTCGCTTCCTATTTCTTATATAAAAGCTGAGATTAAATAGGAATAACATCAAACATCGTAATATAGGCATCTCTTGATGATATACTCACAGAATATTTCAATAATATCGGTCATAATAAAATATAGTTCTAAATATAATCTACATAAGATTCAATCTTTAATAAAATATTCATTTTTCTAACTTTTCAAATTATAAAAAACAACATAACATATAAATCCCAGATGTTCCTAAAACGTCAAAGCTTAAAGAGCTTAAGAGTTGTATCATATACCTTAGATGCTTAGATGATTGTAAGAATCACTTAGAGCTTAAAATTGTTATGAGAATTTCCACAAGACAAAGACAAAGAAAAAAAATAAAATGGTGGAATGATGGTGATGATAAGCTCGGCCAAATGGAAGAAAAAGGATAAGGATCTCAAGATATTTATGTGGCGAAGGTTATCTTAATAAAGTAGGTTTAGATTAAAAGTTTGGTGCGAGTGTTTAATTTCTCCCGCTTTTTTAATATTAAAATTTAATGAAAAGCGATCTTAAATATATTATTATCCGTGTAACAAAGTACTAATCATTTAATACTTTCGTCTTGGTATATCTATTTTTACTCAGTATTTATCTTATCCTCAGTCTCGCCCACCATTAAAGCGTCTCGTTAAATGAGTTATTTCAATACTGCCCGCCTAATAAAAATTCGTCCTCGAAATTTACTCTGCTACTCGTCTCGTTTCGCAGCTTGACCGCACTCGTATCCGCATAAGTTATATATCCACGTTGCCCCAATTATAACTTTTCAGCGTCAAAAATAATTTACATTATAGAAGCGCAAATTTTAACAACCTTATATTTCAAAAGATGTGAATGGCGATTTCTAACATCCTCCTACCGCTCCGCGTCAGCTTCCTACCACTTCGTTGGTTTTGCCCTGGCTTGCGCCGCTAAGGCACAACTTTATTTACTTAACACGCTTTTTGTTTCGATCGAAATTTCCGCTCCCGCGTAGGCACCTACACTCGTTGGTTTCGCTTGACAACTTTAAAAAGGTACTCTCCCGAGCTCAATTGGTTGGACTCTAGGATATGGGATTTATCCGGTATATCTTTCTCAAGCATGACCACATTAAACACATTATGAATTCTCCAATTAAAGGGGGCAAAGCTAAGCGATAAGCCATTGGACGAGCTATCCAAAATCTCAATATATAGTTGACTGACTTCCGCTTTCTTCCCCGTCTGTGCCACGCTTTCGAGGATATACTCGAAGAACTTTATCGCCCAACTTCAAACATTAAATCTACTAGGCGGCGATCTGCGTACATCTTTTGTCTATCTGTGTTGCCTTAGTATTGCAGATTAACTTTTATTTTTTCCATCGGCATTTCCTGACTATAGTATGTACTTTCTTGTCTCCCTTTCATTTCAACAAGCTCCGGGAGTCCTACTAGCTTTCTTCCTCTGATACCTCAAATGGGTACCATCCAATACTAGCATGAAAACTATTATTATATGCGAACTCCATTTTGGGCAGCTCATCATCCCAATTCTTAGAGAAGTTCAACACCACGAGCCCTTGATATATCCTCGATATTTGAATTGTTCTCTCCATTGCCCATCCATTTGTGGATGAAATGATGTACTCGAGTTAACTTTTCGACCCATTTAGCTGGCACAAACCTTTCCAAAACCGAGTGAATCTAGCGTCATGATCGATATAGTTGTTACGAATGCATGCTACCTACAATTTGATCAACATAGAATGCGGCCAACTGCTCGGGACCGTGAGTCGGTTTTAATTGGTGAGAAATGAGCCGACTTGACGGTCTATCCTTCTCGCCCCAAATTCCCGTCATTCTTTCTCAATGTTCTCGGGAGTCCGAAAACAAAATCCATCATAATATGTTCCCAAGTCCACTCTGGAATAGGAGGAATTCACACGACAACCTTCTTTGGATATGCGTGTTCAATTTTCACTTGTTGGCAAGTCAGATATTTAGATACAAACTCGGCAATTTCTCTTTTCATCTTAGGCCACCAATAGATTTGTTCTTGGGAAATACCGATACGTTTTTGTCTTCTTAGGATGCGTATTATATGGGCGTTGAGGCTTCATCAAAATCTCCTTTTAACTCTTGAGGAGTAGACGCGAATATTCTACATCGTTGTAAAGCCTCCATCATCTCTGCCCTGAACTCCGATCTCTTTCCCGACTTTCAGCAGCAATTATCTTTGGCAACTTCTCGTTTTTGTTGCGGCTTGAGTATTCGAAGAAGAACGGTCGAACTTTCATTCGCCAACAAACCGCCATAAACTCTACTCCAAAATTAATATCAAGTTTCTTCATTTAGATTCAACGGCTCCTTAACCACTTTACTGACTTAGTGCATCGGCTACAGCGTCGCCTTTCGAGGATGATACTCAGTAAAACATCATAATCGCTAATAAACTCCGTTCGCTTATTTTTCAGTTTAAATCTCTTTCTTTGAGGCAAGTACTTGAAACTCATGTGGTTGTTAAAAATCGACACGTCGCTTGTCCTGAAATAGTGCCTCCAAATCTTAAGTGCAAACACAATTGCAACTAGCTCCAAATCATGCGTCGGGTAATTCTTCTCGGGATTTTCAAGCTGTCGAGATGGATAATACTACACTTACCATGTTGCATTAAATGCAATCCCGACACGTGTGAAGAATCAGCATACATGACATAGTCATCGTATCACGACGGAGGTAATAGCCTCGTTAAGCGTCCAGGTTTCCCTTTTCAACTCATTGAAACACGTTAAGCGCTCGAAACACAGGCAAATGGGAACTCCGCTACTAGTCAGCAGTGGGTGGCGTTGCGATAATAGAAATCTGTATAAATCTCCGTGTATCCAGCTGAACCCGAGAAAACTTCTTATTACAATAACGTAGGTCGTTTCCCAATTCATCATGCTTCAACTTTTTGAGGATCGGCGTATATCCTTTCTAGAAATTCTGTGACCGAGCGCACACTTCCCGACAAAAATTCACACTTGGAAAATTTAGCATATAATTTGTTTCACCTCAATGTCTCCAACACAATTCTCAAGTACTCTTCATGCTCTCCCTCACTACTAGAATATATCAAAATTTCATCAATAAATGCCACCATAAATTTATCCAAATAAGAGCGGAACACCCGATTCATAAGGTCCATAAATGCTGCGGTGCACCCAAATTGACAGAGCAGGAAAAGTCAAAATAGGTCATCGATCACAGGAACGGATATCCATTCTTAATTGTTACTTTATTCAAGCGCCTATAATTAGTACACAACCTCGGAGATCCATCTTTCTTCTTGTAAAACAATACAGGAGCACTTGAGGTGAGCCTACTTGGTCAAAGCGATCTGTCCAACAATTCTTGCAATTGAAAGTCTTGACTCCTTATTTCTGGGGCCATTTCTATAAGGTTCCATAGAAATCGGAGTAATTGCCAAGTAATTCTATGGAAAACTCCACCTCTCCTTGCGGGAAAGTCACAGAGCTCCTCGGGAAACACATCGACATACTCTCTCACTTTGACATGCACCTCTCTTAATTCGATCTCCTCACTTCGCGTGCCAACTTGACATGGGCGGGGCAACCAAGGCGATCCGTTTCTCCCTGACATCTTATGGGCAATTAAAGTAGAAATGAGACAAGAGGAAGGAATTTTTCTATCACCCTAGAAAAAAGATCTTAGATTTTCTAGGACTAGATATTTCAAGCTGCTTAAGATGACAATCTATCACTACATCATGTCTCACCCAACAATCCATCCCCAAAATAAGGTCAAAATCATTCATCTCAAAAGGAAGTAAATCTATCTCCAGACATTGATTTCCAATACTTAAGGGACAGTTTCTAAGTACCTCCTCAATCTTAACAGACTTCCCTACCGGCGTTAGGATTAAAAGTGGCATAGCAAGAATTTCTCGAGTTATCGGAATATGCTGGGAAAATTTCAGAGATATGAAAGAATGAGTTGCACCCAAATTGAAGCAAAAGCTTTTGCTTCAACCGTAAATATAAGTACACATCCATTACTCACAAAGGAGAATCAGAGCTTCCGATTGGGCAACCGCAAATACGACAACACCCGGCTCAACGCGCTGTTAGTTTTAAACCCGATACTACGACTTTGACTATTTCGATTCCACGCCCAAAGCTTCCCTTTTTGAACTTAGAGCCTTACGACTTCGCCCGATAACCTCCTACAATGGCGTAGCAGATAAATATGTGCTAAATACTTCCCTTTAACACCTTGCCTCTGAGACGATGCGGTAATGTGTCACTTCACGGCGGCAATCGATATGAGACACTTGGCTTCATCGCGGCGTTCCTGACTTTATGACCGGTCTACAGCAGCGAAACACTACGTTGTTAGTGCACTCACGATAACCTCTACAAGATCCTCCGAACCGACTAAAGACATGGGCCGCAGGGAAGCGGGCGGTGCTAATTTGAGTAGTAAGCGAGGGGGCCTTTGAACTCCCAATATACGGATAGGAAAAATCGGCTCGGTGAACTTTGGGCGGGTCCCACTCCGGAGAAAATCAAGAGTTTTCTCAGCGACTCCACTTGCATCGCCGGCGAAGCTAATACAATCTCTCACGTCTCCGTGACATTTACCCACGGAATCTTTTTTTGTTCAGCCTTTAGACTAAATGTTTTTGCCTTACGATGCTATCCACATTTTTCTACATCTCTTGCGCCTCTGCTTCCTCACGGCACCTCTCATTTGCTCACTACCGTGCACCTCTCGTGGGCGCGAAATGGAATAGACCTACGTGGTATCCTTGACGGTCACGATCTATCGAGAAAGGAAAGACTGTTTTAATTTTTTCCATTTCTTTTGTTTAATGATTTCAGAATTTTTTTATATATATAGTATTATTTTCATTTTACATTTTGTATTTTTTATCTTTTGAATTGTTTAATCTGTTTTCCTTTTTTTGTAGTTTCATATTTTATTAGAGATCTAAATTTCATGGCGATGTTGAGAAAGCAGTGGTGGTTGTCTTAGCCGACTCATTTGCTTTGTTTGAGCACATGGGAGTTGGTATTTTTATATTTTTATATTTTGTCATTTTTGGTGTTTTGGTATTTAAATCTTGTTTTTGTGTTGGATATTGGTGTTGGGTGTGATTGTATGGGGTGGTTGAATTTTTGTGGGTGTTATGTTTCACATTGGGGACAATGTTAAATTTAAGTGTGGGGGGATGGACTTGACATTTGTGTATTGTCCGAGTTTTTATTTTTATTGGTGAATGCATGAAACTTGTCTTTATACTTCTTTGTTTGTGTATCCTTTCGTTGATGGTGTAGTGTATGATGCATATGAGGGACATTAGTAGATTGGATAAGGTTATAGGCTTTGATTGAGTATATTTCGAGTTGCCTTGCTTGCATGATTTACTAATGTTGTTAGAGGATTTCAGTTTACAGATAGTGGATGACCTATACACTGTGAGTTTTTGTGCCCTTCAAATAAGTTGAATTCTTCAGTGTGTAATGCTTTCGTGCCAATCTGATTCTTGAACTTGATTTGAACCCACATTGTTTGATTTTGAATGTGTGCATGCATAAGAATGATGGAGGCAATTTAGGAGATTACCCCACTCTTTCCATAAAGCCAACCTTGTGTTAATCCCTTAGTAAGCCCCGTTGAGCCTTTATGTTTGACCTCTTTGTTGTTTAAACCATATTGAATGAGCCTAAAGCCAAATTTTATGAATTATCCAACTTTTGAACCTACTTGAGGATTGTGATATCTTTTTAGATTCATCATGTGCATTATTGAATAAGTGTTCTTGTGTTGGTGTATGCAAAGAGTTAAGTGTGGGGGAGTTTTTATCAATGAGAAATGCTACTAGACCTTAAAAAAAAAAAAAAATTAAAAGAAAGAAAAAGATAAAGAAAAAAATTGAACAAAAAAACAAAATGCTAGTCTTCTTTGTGTTGTTGCAGTTCAGGCTCTAGTAGTTTGAGAAAAGAAGGAAAAAGTGTTGTATGTCGGGTACGAGGAATAAGTAAGCCAAATGTGTGAGACTCCATGTTGTGTAGTAGAATGTGAATTATGTCTTTGGTGATTTATTTAGATTTCATAATTTCATAAATTGTTTAGTCGAGAACCAAATATTTCTACCTTAACACTTTAGAAGCCCCGTTCTATTACTTGTGAAAGGCATAAAACTTATATTTAAATGCATGATGGATTGAATTGTTGGGTGTATAACCTGACTATTGGCAGAATGTATGCTTTATGCTTGAGATTGAGGGTAAACAACAGCCCTATAAATACATTTGTTGAGTGGAGTGAGAGCAGTGAGAGATAATACACATGGTGTTTGAATCGTGGATTAGGAAGGTGTGTATTAGTCCAGGATTTGAGGCAAAATTGTGCTTAAGCGAGAAAGTCTTGATCCGAGTCTCGTTGAACTTGTTCCCTAATGTGTGTTATGCATGAATGTGTGACTTTGGGATATACTTGCAATGAAATGTGCTGAATGTTTTTACTTGACGACAAGTAATGAGTTAAGTGTGGGGGAGTTTGATTAGCGAATATTTGTGATAGTTTTTAGGATGATTTTGGGTACTTTATTACTACGTAATTTATCAGTTCTTTTGATTGTTTAATTGACAAATATTTATATATTATGTGATTTCGATTGTTTTTCTTATTATTTGGGAAAGATAATGCTAACTTAAGACGAGGAAAAGGCTAAAAATGAATTGGTGAGAAATTTGAGTCATGCCAATTTTCTAAAAATGAATAGCAGAGTCGAGAGCTCAGGAAAGAAAAGACCGTTATGCGGCTCGGAGAATAAAAGACCCCGAGGAGTTAAACTGGTATTATATAATAAAGAAACGACAAGCTTAATATTCTTATTGTTGTTTTCAAGCGACAGCAGCAGAAGGAGCCTTGAAGCGGCTAACTTGGAACTTACTCTTTTTACGATCGGTCATTGAAGCCGGTTGATAGTATTTCGGTCTTTATTAAATATTCTACAGATTGAAAATTTTATAGCCCCCGATAATATTATACGTTATTTATTTCGGTATGAGTGGTAGCTAATTCTCTTATTACTTTGGGGTTATGATGTAGCACTTAGCAGGTGTATTTCTCTACTTGAATTTTGGGTTATTATATAGCCACTTGTATTAATCATTGAGCATATTTTGATTCAAAGTATTTTAGAATCGGCCAATATTAATCGCCAGAGTAACTCTTTTGACTAATAGATTAGTGAAATGCGTTGTTATCTGAGTGCAACATATTAAATATTAATGTCGGTTTTCTATTAGGTTTCTTGTAGCCCCGAATCTTTTAATTTAATTGAATTACTTTATGAGCGATATATTTTAGGGATACTCGGTGAACCCGTATGCAAATGCGGTATATCGAACTAATGTAATCGGACCTAATGCTAGAGCTAATTCCATTGTTTAGGTAAGAGAATAATAGATTGTTAAGGTGAAATCATTACCTCTGGTAGTCTTTAATCTATAAGTTTATTTCCCTTTTATTTCAATTGCTAGTTTAAGTTTTATTATCTTAGTCAACCAATTCAAATCACATCTTCGTCTCAACAATTACAATTAATTTCCCAAGTAACCTCGTTACTCGATTGGATTCGACCACCATTTGAGAAGGCGTTATACTACTACGACCTAGGTAGTGCTCTTTAACTTGAAATACTCATAATTTGTTCGATCAATAAAAAATTAAATCTTGCAAATTTGGCGTTATCATTTATGTAATTATGGTTTTCCAAAGAACTATCACGTGTACCTTTTATTGTTTGATTTAAAATAAAATAAAATGTGAGATTATCTTGATCATGGTTTGAGCATAATATGGCAATTTCATAAATAATGTTTAAAGGGAAATTTTTCTCACTTGATCATTTCTAATTGTGTTCAGACCATTATGTGCACATGCTGAATATCCAAACAATGGTTGAGAAGGGGCTAATGTAAGTAAATTTGAAGTTGTCAAATTTTTCAACAAAAGAGTAAGGCGCATTTATATCCAGTGAAGGAGAGTGAGTTTCTTGATGATTCAATGGCTTCTTTGGGGTATACATTTAATTGTTTCTCCCATTTCATTCTCGTCTAAGTTTGTTGATATGTATTGTAGCCAAAGCTTGTTTAACAGGATTATTCAAATGTAGGTTTGTGGTGTTTAGCCTTGAATCTTGTTATCGTATGCATTCGATCATGCCGTTCTTTCAATTGTGGGTTTATATGAACTTTGCGACTAAATTCAATTGCTTTTGTTGTAGAGGCCACCCTGGCAATTTGAACCCGGAGAGTGGAGTGTTCATCGTGATTAATTTATATTTCTGTTTATACTTGTTTTCGTCCAACTACAATTATTCTTTTGTTGTCGGAAATATAAGATATTTGAAGCAAGATTCGAGTTGAACAATTCGATTGTACAACCGATTTACTCATTTAAGTTTAAGTTAAAACATATACGTTCGACATGTAGTAATGTTAAGTATTAGGATACTCGAGATGACATTAAGGGTTATGATGGCTTACTAGGGTCCGCTCATAATCAATTCTTAAATACATATCTTAGCATATAATGTTCGGTTAAACATTAGTATATGGCTTTTGTCAGCTCGAGCTAAGAAGTCCTACTTGTCTGACGAAAACAAGTCATAATTTAATTATAACTTTGGGATTTAAAATGGAATATGTAAGAAAAGAACATTGGGGAAATTTCAAATATTTATGTAAGTCCCGCAAGCATTTGAAGACTTCCTTTACCCGATGGGGGCCGATAGTCCAACTCGGTAGGAAGAAGAAGACCGTTAGATATTCTGGTTTCATTTGGCACCGTTAAAGGGGGTAATTAAGGCTATTATTACGGAAGCACAGCCAGGCATCGTCTCTGGTGTGTAGGCCATCGAGGCTCAATCAAGTATTCGTTCAAAAACAGCATAAAATTAATGGCCGAGGCGAAATCAAGTATATTCACTTAGATACCCCAAGCCTCTTTCTTTTTCGGAAACTAAATAACGATCAGATTCTTGGAAGCTTGATCGTGAGAAGTGTTTCGGTGGGAAAAAACTTTCGGTCCCTTGTTTTGTAGGGAGCTCTTGGCTTGGAGCAATGCGTATCAAGCATCTTGGAGGATTTGTGATCGACCCACTACGAAGCTGGACCGTATAAGTCATTGGCGACCAGCGTGGAAGATTTGCATTTAGAAAGTCACCAGCGCCTTGTCATCGTCATCCATGGCCATTATCACGAGCCAATGGCGCTGACCATAATAATCGCGTAGGATTCTTCGGACCCAACTCGGATGATTCTGCGATTCGGCGATAGAATGATGTCGAGCGATACCCGAGACGATCCAACCTACGAGCCGGTGGGCGTACTTTGGTGGATGCTTTCGCAACCACCGGAGATGGCGGGATAATGCGAGATGATAGGAACCCGTAAAATGGCGAGTGTGATGCGGCAACGGCGGGAGCGAAATCCCGTTGTTGAGAAAGGAGAATCAGGTGGGCGTATCGTCCGTCGGGAGGAGGAGGAAGAGACTTATACCAGCAGCTCCACAGTACGAGAGAATCATGAGGCGACCGTAGAGGCGGCAAAGCTATCATGGCGGCGAGATGTCGCGTGCGCGCTCCTGCGGGGAACTCTATGGCGATTTTACGAGAGCAGGTAGATGCCACTCCCTTGAAGTTCTGGGCAGACCAGCCGAGGACAAATAATGAATTAGCGAGGTTAGCTCTTTTTCACGACACTAAGAGTCGTCATGCGGCGAGATTAATGCTCCCTACATTCACCAAATTCCTTTGGGAAAATGGGCAAGGGTGAAACGCATTAGCAAATTCCGGTCCCGAATGTCCTTTCATAACCCGGGCAACAAAAGTGTATTCTTGAGGGACTTTCGACTGACCTAGCTTGACCCGACATTAAAGTAAGTTCAGCTTCTAGTTGCACGAGAAGGGTGCGTGCCTAAAAAACCAGGACCTGTGTAGGAAGGGTCGGCGAGGATAAGGATGAGCACTCCACCGCTGACCGTGAGCCCGAGGAGGCCCCGAGTGTCCTCATTCGGGAGGCGGTTCCAAATGGAGTTGACACCGATGAAAGAGCGATGATGGAAGAGCCACGAGGCCCCGAGAAGCAGTGCCTTGGATGGGATCCGAGGCTGGGCGTGCGTCTTGAACCGACCTTCCAGTAAGGGGAGTGCCTTTTCAAACTGAGGCGATCGAGGGAAGTGGAAAGATATCGAGGAGGAAGATTTAATTACTATCCCGCTTTAGAAGACTTAGTCGGGAATGTATTCTTAAGATTGAGACGAGGTGGTTGGTACCACGGCCTGCTGGTAGAGTTGCCTCGGGTTAAGAAGGGACATGACGATTTTTGCCTAGTGCCACTTAAAGGATCATGGACACGATATCGTGTGCGAAAGCTCGAATTGAGATAGAGAAGATCGTCCAAGCGGGGGCAGTTGAAGGACTACGTACACAAGGAGAGCCAAAGTGTGAATAGCCTTTTCGGCCAGGCAGTCCGAAGGGTCACCGGATGGACACTCTCTAATATAGCGGGAGGTCGAGGCGCTCTGAGGCCGAAGTGGAGGAGGAGACTCGGGGGAGGCCTTGAGCGAGACTATGCAGCGGGGACATGTGTGAGGTAACCCCGAGGGGGCATGCCCCAGAGTTCAGAACATGTCCCTTCTTAGGAAGGATATCGAAGGGATAGAATACCCATACGAAGACCCTCACGGTCATCACCCACAGTGATAGCTAACTTTGAAAATTGGGAAGAATCTTTGGTGGAGCAGGGAAGTTTGGTGGGCGTCTTGTGCTTGGATCACGTAACTCAAATTGGGAATGGCCAGGGCCACCGAGATCGGAACCGGTAGCCACCCAGTGAGGTAAGGGTTTACGAGATGGAATGCCAAGCCGTTGGGGGTCTCGAACCTCGTAGTAACAATGGCCAAGGAAGCACCCGTAGCCGAGGCCGGGAAGATGGTAAGGATTCATGATTGTGAATATGGCGGGAGCCGGGGCCTATAATGTGGGATCATAGGTCGGACGGCCCTTGATTTGGTAGTAGTATCATCCATACATCTCGAGATAAATTACTCTGATACATGGGGCGAAATCTGGGGGAATCGAGGAAAGGCGCAAGTGTTATATGGCCGGCATGGGTTGAGGACCAGGTAGAAGTAGGGGTTGGAGGGAGGCTTCGTTCGCGAAGAAGTAGCAAAGCTGGCTTTGGGGAGAAAATGCTGCATCGGGGGGCACTTGAATCCCATGGCTTGCTAATGTAGTGTTGGTTCCTAAACCCCAATAGGACACGCGGATATTCCACAAAGTTTCGATATCAAGCAAAGCCTCCCGAGGACTGTAACATATGCGGCATTTCGCAGCTTTTAGGTCATGGCTTTGGGTGAAATCTGAGGCTACGTATCAGAAGGATGAGTATTGGGTGTTCACCCCGCTCCGGATCGGTCAAAACCCTTGTAGCAAATTAAGGGAGGTCGAGGAATGCTCGGACCAGGAGGCCAACCTCAGGAAAGAGCTTTGTGGGAGCAAACTGGGATAAGTCGTCTTTAGGGGTGAGCTTAAAATTCTGGGCGAGCATGTGTCAGTCGAGAGGGAAGTAGAAGGAGCCAAACCACGACAAAATTATAGTAGTACGAGGCGATCACCGGAGGCCACAGACACAAAGGGAGGTACAGCGGTTGGTGGGGAGGGATAGCCGCTTTGACTAGGTTCATATCTAGAGGTAGGATGAAGCCAGTTTACCCCTTCAGTGGACCCTCGAGGTGTGAAAAGTCGCTTTCGAGAGCTAAGGCGTACACGATTTTTCGGTATTGGCCTTGACTGACTGGGGGGGAACTCCTAGATAACTTTACGGCTATCTTTTTCAGTCGAGCATTAAGCGGCGTCCTCAAAGAGAATAGGAGAAGGTGCGGCGGTACATACTATGTCGGCCGAGTTATGAGAGCCATTTGAGGCCGTCTCAAATCTCTAGCAGGTATGTGTAGCGAAAACTCAGAAGCCTTGCTTTGAAAGGCACCGGTGGAGGTGGTCACGGATAAACCCTTAAGGCGATTTTGGAAAATCTAGGCATTTCGGATGAATAGTCGAATGGGCCATAGAGTGAGTGAGTTTGGCGTGCAGTCACAAATACTTGTGATGTCAAGCTTAAGCCTTGGCAGGCTTTTTATGGTGGAATACCGGGGAGATAAAAATGGAGAAGGGAATGGTCAACATCGCGGAAGCCCTTGAGCCGCGAGTATGGTTGTTATGCGTCAGAGCGGAGATAAGCCGGGAGGAGTTCCGGAGGCGGGTATCCGATTATACAGTCCCAAAGGATACAAGATTGAGTATGCCACGAGATTCGTCTTGAGAACCTGTGATGAGGCTATGTATGAAGTGTTGAAATCAATAAAGGTGATTCCACTTTTTATTGTGCCCGTTGCGACAATTGTGTATCAATTTGTTGCTCGGGTTGGTTAAATGGATTCTTTGGAATAGTGTTCACATGGCCAATGGTATATTATTACTAGTGTTATTGGGTTCTGCAAGCTGATAATTTAAGGGGAGTTGTGGTGATTCTTTGGGCTCTTTGCTTCGTGTCGTTACCTCTTAGTAATTGGTCAATTATTATTATTATACAACTTACTAATATACGAGCCTAGAAGGGAGTCCACATACGATGATATTCGAATAATATTTCATGAATGAAATTAAAAACGAGACTTGTATATTGAAATATATTTTGATATTTATATATTTACATCCAAAATATATATATTTGATGAACATCGATTAAGTTTAAACTTACCAAAGTTTAATCAGAGGTTAAAGCCAGGAATTAGAATCGATGAATAACTTGATAAGCTGTCACGATATAGTGGCCTAAGTTAGTATTTTTAATTGACTTGTTGTATTTAATTAAAATGAGGCAACTCCTTGACAACTGTTATTTAATTAGAGGCTCATGCCAGGTCACAATTAAGTTAGCGAGTTAAGCGGTGCTCTTAACTTGAGTTGTTTAGCAGGTGGAATTTAGGACTTGGTATTTAAGAGAGGGATTAGGTTTTCATGACCACAGAATCATAAAAACCTCCACCCTCTAAACGTGATAATAGCCGCCCCCCTCCTCGGAAGAGGTGGAAGAATTTACACCTATTCAATTCTCGTTTAAATCCTCGAGCTACAGCAAGTTCGAGTTCTAGGTTGGTTTCCTCTTGGTGTGTGCAATCTAGAGGACATCTTTTCGGTGTTGAAAAAGAATTGGAAGTGAGATCTTGGAGGAGGCAATCAGGCTTTTCGTGGGGAATCGGGTTCGGCTTCGCTTCCGTTGAAATGTAAAGTTCTCGTATTCATCATTTGTCATTTTATATTTAGATTAATTTTACATTATTTTTGAGAATCCGGGATGTATGAATTGGGTGTTCATCCGCGATTAAATTCATACTAGATTCTAACAGTGGCCTCAGAGCCTACTCAAGTTTAATGTATTTTATCTAATTTGATTGTGTGTTGACATAGTTGTTAGTTAATTGATTATTTCATGATTTATATATTCAATTGATGAATATATAATATGAAAAAAAATCAACCCATTTTTATATATGTTTCACATGGCTGGAATCATCACTTCATGTATTGATTTTGATGATTTGAAGTTTATTTAATTGTTTCATGAAATGAAAGGGATTAAAAATTGATTAATTTGCATTTTAATTTGAGGTAGAATCATTTTCGATTTCTGTTGGCGTTTAGAAATTCCAGAAAATTACGAAATTAAAACTATGTGTTCTTGACCCTTTGGGGTTCATGCCTAGTTTTTTGAAATTAGATTGAATTTTAAGTATTCCAAAAAATTCATTGAATTTCTTGATTGTTTAGGTTTAATCGAAAAACTAGAAGTGTTTTGATAAACTACCACTTGGGCGTGTTAATAATGATATTGTTGATGTTGAAAAATAGGGAATTCTTGAATTTTTTAGAGCCTCCAAATTGTTTTGGGTGCGATTAATGGAAAAGCTGGCGAAATGAATTACCAAAAATCGGTCGCCGAACTTGCGGACCTCCTCCCGGGCGCGTCCGGTGCCGAAATTGCACGTTCCGGCCACCGTGACGAAGCCCATCGACCGTACTACGGCACCGGCCGGCGCGTGTCGGTCGTGGGTGGCCGGAGGCCGGCGGTTTTGGTCGTTGAAGTTCGTCGTCCGTTAAAACCCTAAATGTAATTTTGTAATTATTTTTGGTTTGAAAATTTATTGGTAATTATTAATTTCGGTTTAAATATTAAATCATAAATTTTTCATTAAGATATTGAATATATATCTTGAATGGCATTAAATTTGATTTATATTTCCCATTCTTAATTATTTTCATTAATTGATAATTTTTTGAAAATATATTTCATAGTGACTTTTAAATTTTGAATTTTGGAGTTAATTACTTGTAAATGGTGTTCCGCTAAGTGGCTGATAATTATTGTAATGATAATTATCATTAATCATCAATGAGATATATTTAAATTCAAAATTTACATTAATTGATAATTAATTGTAAAGTAGTGGGTAATTAATTAGTCAATTATGAACACATTAATCTCACATTTCATTTAATATATATGACATTAAGTGCATTTTATATGTTTTAATGTTTTTGCCCATATATATTGTTATGGAATGGAAAGGAGGTATTTAGATATGACGAGTTTAATTTATTTATTCTGGTCTGCGTCTGGGAAAATATTGTAAAAGCGACCTGTGAGGTCGTGTTCTTTTATTCTTGTATTCATTTACCCACTGAGCACAACGTCTTTGTCTAAGTTAGGTCAGAGTAGCGATATGCTCTTCTTTGTGGTGGCGATGAAGATAGCATATCCACAAAGGCGGCATGGAGAACTTGTAAGTTTTCAAAGGGAAACAAGAAGAATACAAGACTTGCAAGCATTAGAATGGCATTATAGGACTTATGTTAGCATTTCAACACATTAGAAGTGATGTAATAGGTTCTAGGGTCATATCTATATCTCCTCAATAAGCAAAGTTATCTATTCGGTTCTCACCTCGTATGCGATTGAGTGAACATGGAACTATAAGTTGAAGTTAATGATTAACCGTTATTTTAGAACTTTAAAAGCATAGAAAGAAGGATTTTAAGTAATATTTAGGAATTGAAGAGATCGATTAAATCTCATATCTCAAATAATTTTGTTGTCAAAATTGTAATTTCTTAGCTGGGCTATCGGTGCGTCGAGAACACTAGTTTTGACTTCATGATTTAATCATGGATATGAGTCAGAATATAAAATAATTTGGAAGACAAGATACAAAAGTTATCGAGCTCTTGTGTAATGATAGGCGACTACATTATAAGAGCACACAGTTTTAAATCCTCCATGAAGATGGTTGGGATTCTAAACTATTTTCTTTGCACTTGTAAGAGTAGAAAAGAATGTCATGTTTGACTTACACGTTTCCATATCAGGTGATTCTGATTAAGGAAACATTACTCTACTCTTAACTACAAAGGGAAGCCTTGGACAATGGCTTGATTGAATAATACTTATGGATAATGACTCACGAGCAGACTTGGTATAATCTTGAAAAGATAGACTAAGTCAACTCTTACTAGACTTAGTGGGAGGTTCGGCTAGTCTAAATTAAGTTTGTATGTTTACATCTGAGTCAAATTAAAGAGAACAAGACTTTGAGTATAATCTTGAAAAGATGAACTAAAAGTAGAGCTACTTTACTAGACTTAGTGGGAGGTTAGGCTAGTCTAAAATTAAAGTTTTGTATGTTTTACATCGAGTTAATTTAAGATTTGAGTCTATTGAATGATACATGTCGGAGTTGATAAGGGTATGGAAAGGACATAGCAGATACACCGACTCTAAGTGCGGGGCTGTCGTCGATGCCAGTAGTATATCATCCGAAGAATGAGACATCATTCTAATCTTAAAACGTACTTGTTAAGATACGTAATTAAGAAATTGTGTTTAATGAAGTTAAAACACAAATGGATGAGATCTTTTAATTTCATATACCAAGATAATTTCATTGACCTTAGATGTGTCATTAGTTGAGTGATACAAGTAAGGATTGTGTTTAACGTGGTTGAAACACAAAGAATGAAATAATTTCACGTATTAAGACAACTGCACCTGCCTTTAAGGTAATTTATTCATATTCAACTGTAGAACTAATCCAAGAGTTTTGTTTGATAAACAAACTTTGAAGCGTCTCGCATAGGATAAGTTAGTATTATGTCGACACATAGTAGACACTAAATTTAACTTAGATCAAAGTTAGTATTAAGTCATTTTGTACATAACCCGGAAGAATTTTGGTATTTATTTCCATCCACTATAATGTTACAATTTATTGTACATATAAAGTCTTCATTATGAAGTACAAATAGTGGAAATAAATATGTGACTTGAATAAAATTCCAGAGAGTAGGCACAAAAGTAGGAGATGTTGATCGATATTAGAACCGCCGGTTATATCGAGGAGTATCCACTCTTGATGCATTTGAAGCTAAAATGCAATGATACAAATGACAATGAATAAAGAATACTCAATAAATGAACTTGAGGTCATTTAAATGGAAATAAAATAATGAATACATGGGTTGAGTATAAAATTTCTATTTTATCTTTTGGATGGTGATTAAACCGGGAGTAAGAAGCCAGATTCTATATTACTTTGCAGATGGTGAATCATCGAAGTAATAAATGTATTCTCATTAAATGAACAATCGATCATGAATGAGTGTTTAATCATACATTTGGTTGAAAGCGAAGATTAAATATATTCGTTGGTTATTTATGCTTTCGTATTTTATTTCAAACTTTCTTTATTCTTTATTACCCACGAGTTGTAACATGTGGGTCTAAGCGAGTTATCCAAGAAGATGTTCCTAAGTAATGATCGGCGATGATGGGATACTTGACATTGTTGTTGGAACTCCGCATCTCGAGCAAGAATGTAAAGAAAGTTTCCTACGCTATTAGAATCTAAAGTTTGTAAACTTAAGATTGAGTATAATGGAGTTAAATTCTTCACTTTGATACTTAGTGAAAATAATAAGAATCAAGTGATGAAGAACCTTAGTTCCTTAAAGGTTAGTGGGAGTATAGCTGCATAAATAAAGTTTTATACACTAAATATGGAAGAAATCTTCCCTCTGACCTTAAAGGGTATATGATTGTTCTTGCCGTTTGTAGACTGACTACATATATATGTGACACGTACTATGATGGTCATGTGTGCATATATATGTGAGGAAGCTTGGATGACATTTGCTTGTTAAGTTTAAGATGTCACTTAAAAGCTCGAGGTGATTGAAATCTATAATAGATTAAATTCTATAAATGAAGCCAGTTCTCTTTATTGACAAAGAAGCTATTTCTTCGTTAGAGGGTCCCAATCCCAGTAAGGGGCCTCGCGTTAATGAGGAGTGGTTGAAGTCTATTACATAGTAATATGATTCCACCGTATGCCGCGTGTTAAAGGTCATGGCTATTTAATGTACACATGACTATGGCGTAGCATGATTCCGTGATTGGAATTGTGAAGTTTTACTAAAAGGTATTCAACAGCGGATTCGGAATACGGCTTGGTAAGTAACTTTAAGAGAATAGAAGTAAATATAGTTACATGGAATGGATCAGGTTGTTGATCTTCACTTGTAGCCGAATATGATAATAGCATTATGAACCCGGTTGTACCATATGAAAAGCTATTGTAGAATTTCCATAACGGGACCAGAATTACAGTAGCCCAACAGGAAAGTAAACTAAAAGGAAACTTGAACTCGGTATTACAACTTGACCGATTAATCTATTTTGTTGGTAATGTTGTTAAAAGAATGTGCATTTAATAAGACAGATGTGTTTTAACACACTTTGAGTTGTGTTGTAAACCTACCCGATAGAGACAGAAGTGGTTGAAACCCGTTTTGATCGTGAGTAAATGTAGCGTGACTATGTCAGGGATAATCTTAGTAAATCAATGATTCACTTGGTTGAGACCGGGTCGATGAATGTAAGGCCTTGTAAGTAAATATTTCGGTAAAGGATATGATTGTAATCACTATCCCTCTTTGCTTATATGTAAAATAGATCTAAGAAGTCATACGAAGCCAAAATTCCGTATATGGATTTAAGCATGCATCTCGGAGTTGAGATCCTTCCCCTGTGATTCAACCAAGTTTTGTTTTCACGAGCTTAATGGAAAGGCTGAGGCATTGGCGAGATTCGGTGGGAGCTAAGTTCATTCAACTACGGAATAAGTTAAATAATTAATTAAAGAAAAAGTTCCTTTGTGTTTTAATCCCGATTGTTAACTAAAGCACATGAATCGTGATTAAATTCGTATAGTTACCCGTTATTTATTTCGCATTACCGTTCAAATATATAATATACATGTATTGTATCCTCGATGAGTGAAAAGTTAAATCCTTTAGGTTAGTAAAACTTTCTAGAAGCCAGCGTAAGATTGTTGATTCTGTCTTGAGTCTAGAAACATAGGATAGCCCAAAGAGGCCTTGATCGGAATCTTTGATAGTTAGAGGCGACAAGCATCAAATGACTAACATGGTCTTTTGATTAGTGATCAAGATTGATCACGTTAGCACAATAGGGTAGATCGTCTAGTGAGGCTGGCAGTGCAGTGACTCGGGGCTGGCATGACCCAGCTTGAATTCATAGAAGATATGTATATCTTTGTCTATGATATTTGTTTGGGCTGGGATTGACAATCTTAGACTACGATATATAACTATACGTGTTATATAAATACGTACTTTGACTATGACAACGTCTGCATAGCGGGGGATTATAACTTGGCATATGTTACAGGTCCACCAGCAGTGAGTATAAAGATAGATGATGTTGATATATTAGGAGGGATTTATCCGTCCTTGATATACAAGGAAGATCTCGAGGCCTCTGTAGCCGGTTGAGTGCGATTGGTTTATGGGGACGCCATAAATGCTTATTCGATTCATACTTGAGTAAAAGAAAGTTGTGGGTGTTTAAATGGCCGTTTCTTATGGTTAGCCCTCATTTCAGAATCGCGTGTTAAAGGAATTGCTTGGAGAGAGTGTCGTCGAGGGCAAGTGGGGTGTTGGAAATCAATGAGGGGTGATTCCACTTTTTATTGTGCCCGTTGCGACAAGCGTGTGTCAATTCATTTACGGGTTGGTTAAATGTGATTCTTTGGAACTTGAGTGTTTCACCTTAGTAATGGTATATTACTAGTGTGGGTTCTCATGATAATTTAAGGGGTTATGAGCGATTGCTAGATGCTACTCATTAATCGCTATAATAGTAATTGGTCAATTAGTATTATTATACAAAACTTCTTATTATCACGAGCCTAGAAGGTGTACTTACATCTGATGATATTCGAATAATATTTCATGAATGAAATTAAACGAGACTTGTATATTGAAATGTATTTCTCAATATTTATATATTATCAAATATATATGTTGATGAACATCAATTGGTTTTGCAAGTTTAATCAATTAAGCCGATTGAGATCGATGAATAACTTGATAAGGCATTCGATAGTGACTCGTTAGTATTTTAATTAGCTTGTTAAGTTAATTAAAATAGAACAACTTCAGCCCAATAACTTCATTATTTAATTAGAGGCTCGTAACGGTCTAATTAAGTTGAGTTAAGCGATTTCTTAACGAGTTGCTTGAGTGGAATTTTGGGACTTGGTATTTAAAGGAGGATTAGGTTTTCATGACCATAAGAATCATAAAAACCTCCACCCTCTAATGATAGCGCCCCCCTCCACTTGGATGAATTGGAAGAATTTTTTCTCTTCCGATTCTCATTTTCATCCTCGAACTCACAGCGAGTTCGAGTTCTCGGTTAGTTTCCCTCTTGGTGGTAATACTTGTCCCCAGAGGACAACTCGGTGTTGAACAAGCATTGGAGAGGATCTTGGAGGGCAATCACGCGAGGCTTTTTAGGTGGGAATTAGGTTCGACTTCGGCTTCCGTTGAAATGCTTAAAATTCGTATTCATACATTTGTCATTTATGTTAGATTAATTTACATTATTTTGAGAATTTGGGATGTATGAATTGGTGTTCATCACGATTTAAATTCATACTAGATTCTAACATGAAGCACTTGCCAATAAACTCTCGTTAGCAAATATCTTGGGGGCGGGGGAACCACGTCCATTGAGAATGGTTCCCGATGGTGGAGCGTGTGAAGAGGCCGATTTTAAAATTGATGAAGACGAATGAAAGAATTTGGTTTCTGGAGAATTGGTTTGACCAGCCGAGGCTTTTTCGGTCTTTATCACGTAGACATGTCCACGAGAAAGGAACAGTGGAGGATAGGTTCTCCCTGCTTTACCCGGCGGGAGTAATTTGATGCGAGAACTCCGCCTCGGTGGAATAGTAGCGAAGAAGCCTTAGATGAGAAAAGGAGGTGATGAGCAATGCCGGGGTGAAGAGGAAACATGGCTAGGCCTTGAGTACGGGATATCCTAGAATTCCACGAGTTTCGGGGGTCCTTCACGAGAAGATCCATAGTTGCCTTCAGATTCAAAGACAAAGCACAGTGCATACGATGGATGGAGTCCTCTAGAAGGTATTTCTAAAGGACATTGATGGAAATCGTTCCCGAGAGGATGGTCTAGCGGCTATTGAAGAAGTACATGAGAGGCATATGTGGTAGCCACATCGATAGTATTAAGGCCTCGACCCGGAGGAAGATCTGATCGGGGAATATTTTGGCTTTACATAGCTAAGGATGCCCCGAATGGCATCAATTAGACGCTGTCGGAGACATGTCGGCATTCGGCAACCTCCCCGTGACGATCGACAATGTTGTGTCCCAGACCCTTTGCTCGATTGGGTGATGTGTGGGGGACCTTCCGAGAATATGCCGAGAGGGCAGAGGTACACCGTTGTAGCATTAGGCTACTTCCGCAGAAAGTGGGGAGGCCGAGCCTGCGGCGGAGTTAGAGGAGTATACCAATTTATGAAGAGATCTCCTTGCGGTTGGAGTGCCCCGAGGTCATGATGTTTGAAAATGGGGCGAGTTCACGCCGGGAGGATTGAAAATGGGTATAAAACACGGATGGTTTCGTGTGATATCCAGGCAGCAGATAGGTATAGGTGATAGATCGAGTATTCTTGAGAATTATCGAAGCGACTCGAAGGAAGGACGATTGGGGCCGAGCTCCCAACGTACTATAGTGCATTCCGGACAGCGCCCTAATCCATTCTGGTGAAGCGCTTTCGGCCTAGTGTAGGGATCCGATCTTTGTTGCGGTCGAGATTCGCTTTTAGAAACCTTCCGAGTGTCGTACTATGACGAATTGGCGAATGAGTAGGGGTTGCGGCTCAACTTGGACCTCTTGGAGGATAAAATTAACTGTATCGAGAAAAGGATGGCATGGTACAAAGAACAAGGTGGTATTTCTTCATTACAAAGAGTCCGGGCTTAATGATTCACGGTATGAGACTGGTCGCTTGGCGCGACAGGCGTCGCTCATAGGAAACACAGGAAAATTTGGAATCTCGTGGGAAGGACCGTATCTCGTCAAGAGGATTGTAGGACCAGTCACGTATGAGCTAGAAATCCTGGAAAGGGCGTCGAAGTGCCTGTGATGGGTGGAGC
The DNA here is from genome assembly GCA_019722365.1 of Lithospermum erythrorhizon. Classification (NCBI taxonomy): domain Eukaryota; kingdom Viridiplantae; phylum Streptophyta; class Magnoliopsida; order Boraginales; family Boraginaceae; genus Lithospermum; species Lithospermum erythrorhizon. The sequence goes on from JADFUC010001672.1 coordinate 41,190, forward strand.
AGCGTGTCGGCTTGAGGAAATACTACGTGTAAGCTCACCTCTTGTATCTTTCCTTTGCTAATTTTTTTTTTTGAATAAAAGATTGATTTCAGTCAAGAAGCTGTTTTAAAGATTCGAAAAGTCATATCTGAGATAGAGTGTCGGTGTGCTAAGAGCGCCCAGTATAGACCGGCGGACAGAAGCCGAATTGGCGTAAACCTATTTAAATATTTGGTATATCCCTACCGTTAAGGGCGAGAGGGAGGATCATAAGGTGAGCCCGACCAATATGGAGGTGTAAATTACCCGAGCATGAAGTAGAGGCTAAAGACCCCAGCCATAAAGCGGTTGAGATCCTCCCACAACCTAAGGGGAGGTCAGGTAGGCCACAGCCCGATGGAGGTATAAATACCAAACATATGCGGAAGAAAATTGAAGGCAGAAGACAAGTTAAAAAGGCAGGGAAGCGAGAAGATATATTAATAAAGTCGGGAGGAGAGTACATGGTACATAAAAAGAAAACACCACTGTTTTAAGATGCGGAAGGATCTCGCCAGGGGGGAAGGAACAACATTATCCATCCGCTGGCTGGATACATGCCTATACTCCTCCGCCCGGTCACGAGGAGTGTTGGAGCTCGGTCTTGAAAATTCGGGACAAAGATCAATAGGACCATTTGCGCTGATATGGCCTTGACTCACAAGGGATATCTTATAGATCGCGTGAAGGCCTCCTTCTCCCGAATGGTGGCCCAGCGATTAGGCATCACTTACGCCTCGACTACTCCTCGGCTCTTAGTCGCGAGGCCGAAGATCCCGAGGGAGTAGTTAGCGACTTGGTGAGTTCCTCGATTCGTCAGCAGGGGCGGCTCCGGGTAAGTGCCTCGTCGCGAGACTAGGGCCTGTGAGGATAGGCGAGGTGTGACCGTCAGGCAGGCAGGGACAGAACCCAGTTGGAGAAAAAGAGATAGAAGTCGAGAAACAAAAGGGTTGCTTTGTATCCACAACCGAGAAGCCTCGTGAGAGGCAGGGATAAGACCCAAGTTGGCCGTCCCTCTGCGTCATCCACGATCAAGCAAGGGGAAAGAGGGCATCGTGCATGGCCTATCGAGAGCCGAGGGCTTGTGGGACAAAGCCCAAAATTGGCTGCCCGAAGTGGAAGGGGTTGTAGGTGAGGGACACGCGTACTTGGCTCCCACTACAGGGTGTTCGCCTGCTTAGGGGAGGATGTCTTCGAGCATGCAGCAGAATGAGCCATGGGAAGTGGAGGAGTTGTAGGGAAGAAGATTTTTCTAGGAGAAGATGGAGCTAAAAGTTTCTTGAGTGAAAGTGGGGGAAAATATGTGGAAATCTCCCTGAATTTACTTATAAAGCATTAGGGTGCTTTTCAAATTCGAAACCGGGTGATAATGAAGAGAGAGAGGGTGCCTAAAAATTACGTCTGATGATGATAAAAATATGAAAGCGACAGCGGCTCTTAGGAGAGCAAAACATATTAAAACCTTTGGTAGTGATCATGGGATTCGTATCAAATAGTATTATTAGAATATGGGATTACATTTTAAATCTCTTAATTATTGTTTATACTGGCGATAGTGATCATGAGATTAGAGTATCCAATAGTATTATTAGAATATTATTCATACGTTAGATACACCAACATTTGTAACTCAAAGAAATGCTTGACTATTTCTTGATTTTACCCACGTTAATTCACATTACTTATTATAGGAGATATACATCATGCAAGAAATGTAATTGTGCTTGACCTAGGGATTGTGATACATTGTCTTATGAGGAGCCATTAGAATTCAAGAGTGGATATGTATATCGTGAGTACTCTTAATTCCAGTTGATATTTTTTGTTTCACGGAAATTACAATGATTCTCCGCACCTGGCTTCTTACGCTACATCTATTTACTTTTGAATCATTGCATATGTTTTTACATGAACATTAGGAGGAATACCACTTGCAGGAAGTGCAGTTGTGATCGCCCTGCAGGAAGTGTACTGAAAATGGAGAAACTTGATTGAAAATATTTGTCTGTTCCCAACTTTTAAGTTCGAAGACAAATGCCGCTTTTTGAGTTATAATTTTAACTTCACATTTTGTATTAATCTAGTTGATTGACCAAATTTGTTATTTCTTACGATGACATGACAATTTTCAAACTTCTCTTAGGAATCACGTTATGAGATCAATGAGCTCGACAATCAACTTCAAGAGAATCACAAGAAATATAAGAAATTTATAGTATCATACAAAATTTATGACCACTTATCGAAAGAAGTTAACATATAAATATTTCTCAACATAACTTATTGTATGAACTCCAATTCATAAAAATTACTTTCAAAAACTTTCAATTTAATTTTTCGAATTTTTCTCCTCTTGTACATTCTTTTTCTTAAATCATCTTGAATTCTTGTTCGACTTCATTGTCTATTGTACAATATGTTTTATCTCTTTAGTTAACATAAATCAATCGTCTACTTTGAGATTCAGCTTCCCAAGTTATTACATTCCCTTAATCTTTTTTAAATGACCTTTTATTCAAAAGTTGAACCTAAATCTAAGTTGAAAGGTAAAAAAAGTTCACATAATTCTTCTTCATAGACATAAAGAAATAAAAACCATGTAAATCATTAATCACTTTCATTATGAAGAAACAATTTCATCGAGCATAAGAACATGTACTTGATAATGTACGCATTTACATTTATATGAAACCATTAAAACATGCACTAACGGTTTTAAATCACTGCTTATAGTGTAACCATTAAGCAATACTTATGGTTTCAAGGCTATTTTGTTATTCTAAAGATTATGGTTTAACCTATACTAGTAATTGGTGCACAGTCCAACCCGTACAATTTCATTCTAATATTATTTCATTATATTTTTTTATAATGTAATTACATATATTTAATATAAAGGTATAAACATATGAACATTGATTGAAATATTATTTGCTATCTACGATCAACATGCGATTATAATACATGCTACTTATGAAGATGAAAAGCAGTATATAAAATTCAAGAGTTGAAATATGAAAGTAATAAATTGAATATTTGATTACCGACCGAGAGATACCAAATGTTTAATCTTCATCTTGTTGATTGCATTTGCATTTATTCTCCAATCAGATCGTTTCCTGTAATCAAGTTTGACTCTTGTAAGGTGTAGCAGCAAGGTAATTCATATGTTGATGCTATTATTACTACTCAACATTTTGTCCACGATTATGTAATATTAAGAATACTAATGCTACAATTATTTCTATTCTAGTACTTTTTTATTTGTTTTATCATATTTTATCTTCTTGTGATTTAAGTATACAAGAGTAATACCTCTTTTTGAAACCAAGATGTGAATGAATTCTGAATATGGATAGCAAGGTTACGGTTTGGATGGATTGGCAACAGCCGATTGAACTGAGTGGTGGAAACGATACAGTTCTTGGTATTTTTACAAAGTGAGGTACTCAATATTAAGTGATATACTTAATACTCTTTTAGTTATCATCTATAGCAGCGGTTTCCGGAACTCTAGAAGCAATCGTAACATAAACATAGCCCACGTTGTCATATTCAATTGTTTTCATGTTCTACTCTAATTTTGAAGAGATAGTGGGTAGTTTTTTTTTACTGGTTGCTAGTAGGTTAATCAGTTTATGGAATTTGAACATGTAATAGATTTTGCAAACTGCTAGGCGACGAGTAGCATAGCTAAGAATTCATTTAGGCTTGACCAAGTTATTATTGATCAAGAGGCTTTATATATGATATAGATATAACAGTTAAAATTATTAAGACTAATGGTTTCATCATATAAAATATTAAGACCATTAAGCAATATTAATGGTTTCAAATATATTTTATTATTTTCCAGTATTATGATTTAGCTGATACATAACAGTCAAAACCATTAAGTAACACTAATGGTTTCATCGTATAAAATATTAAAACCATTAAGAAATATTAATGGTTTCAAACCTCTTACAAAATAGCAATTGGGCGTCGACACGCCCGCGTCTTTGTTAAAAAACGGCGTCTAAGATTAGCAAGAAGCGACATCTGGTTAACAGAGCATTAAACCGTCGTCAGTTAATATCTTAGATGACTCTTTGCTTAAAAAGAAAAAGCAATTGAAAAAAATTCTACTAAATTATAAATGAAATTAGGCTAAAAAATGTTTACGAGAAATAATATCATCATCGAAAAAATTTATACTATTCCAGGTCCCACATGACGAAAAAAATAATTTTTTTTTCGTGGTGAATTTAATACAATCTACCCACCTAATAAAATTTGAGCCTCGAAATTTAACAACAAGAACATATAATAACACAAAAACAAATACCATATCAAAAACAGCAAACTCACATCTACTCGAAGAGCTGCGAGATGGTTCATCTCATCACCTCAGCGACTCCCAAGTCGCCTCTTCTGCTTGTGATTCCACTTGCGGGACTTTCACTAAGGCCTTTGTCTTACTCCTCAAAACCTTCTCTTTCGGTCCAAAAGAGCTCCGCGGTCTTTCCTCGGCTTGATGTGGTCTTCTCGGCTCCGCTGGAGGTGAAGCTAAGAAATATCGACTCGTCGAGGATATACGTCCTCAAGCAGGGATACATGGAACACATTATGAATCCTATCATAAACTCGGAGCCGCGTAACCCGATAAACCCACGGAGCCAACTACTCCCCGAGGATCTCAAAATGGTCAATATAACGAGGACTCAACTTCCCACTTTCCTCCGAACCCGCGTCGGCTCCGCTTCCGGAGATACCCTCGAAGGGGAACACGCGATTGCGCCGACCTCAAGCGACAAGTCTACTACTGCGATGATGCATATTTCTTACACTTTATCACGAGTTGTCCTTAGATCTTTCTTTGAATCCAATCGGAGTCCACGCTCTCTTGAACTCTCGACCAACTTCCGAACCTTATTAAACTTTCCTCTGCTCGCACCTCGTTCAACAGGCGGAGTGCGACACCTCCTCGCCCCAGCCCATACAACGCCTCTCAAAGGTGCCATCTGATGATAGCATGGAAGGCATTTGTAGGCGAACTCTATCTTGGGCAGCTTCGTCGTCCCGATTCGGTTCGAGCATGAAGCCGGGCATATCCTCCAGTGTCCGTCGTCCTGCCGGATTGCCCGTGATGCAGGGGATGAAAAGATGTACTTTCAACTCGCTCTGGTCGGTGCCTCACGGAAACCTTCCCGGAACACCGAGAAGTGAATCTGGCGTCGCGGTCGAAATGATCGACAACTTTGGAACCCCGTGCAATCTCGCTTGTCGATCCACATAAATTTTTGGCTAGTCTCACCGGGCCCGTACGTAGATCGTGGGTAGAAAGCCAGGCGACCCATTAGCCTATCAGCAATCAAATCCCGTCATATGCTTTCAGCGTCTTGGGCCAAACCTGAAGTCCGTGGTGATATTCTCCCGTATCCCTTCCGGGTATAGGAAGAGTACTTGATAAACCCCGGGATGTACATGCTCGGCGCTGCACGCTGGCACCGTCAAGCACTTTGCCCTGAAACTCTGCGATACTCCCTCTTGAATTCACGGCCGCTGATACGTCAGCCTCGAGTCATGATACATGCTGTACTACCGGGTTATGCAATTTGTAGGGAATATGGAGCCTCAATAAGAATCTCCACTACCGGGCTCATACGAATAAATTTGCAATGCGCCATTCATCTTGGCTCCACTGTCAAGCGTGAAATACGTCATTTCCAGCGTTCTTGGCGTCCCTACTTGATAACTGCGGTCTCTGCGTCCTGTACAGCTGCCGATGATATGATCCTGGCGTTGGTCGAACTCACCATGTATGGTGAAAATCTCCCGTCGCTACCGACATCAAAATCAACTCCAATTTGTTTCATCTCTACCTGCGGGTCGCTGATTTCCCCGCTTTCTCGGCGCATCGGCTACTACGTTTGCCTTCCACGGGTGGTGCTTTCAATAGTCAATTCATAATCAACGATGAACTCCGTCCCTCACTCTTCCTCAAATTCAATTCTGCGTCGGAAGATATTTCAAACTCTTATGATGATAAAAAATCATTTAACGTAGGATAATGTCTCCTTGATTTCAACGCCAAAGACTAAGCCCTTTCGAATCATTAATGGGATAGTTAGCTACCGTGATTTCAATGGAGCGTGAAATCCCTTCCATTTTAAGCCGGCCTTGCTTTGATCACGATGCGGCATCGCTACTCATCGTATGCCAGCCACCGAAGCCGGGCGGTATCGTCAGCGGCTCCGTAGTCAACTTCCTTTAATACCACAGCGGTCCTGCTTGTTGATCATCATCGGATAAGCGGAACCACTGCGGTCCAGCACTGGTCGATGGCGTCGCGATCAAAGAAAGTCCTTGATGAATCTCTGTAATAACGGTGGCAACCCCCAAGAAACTCTACTTTGATCACGCAGCTGGTGGGAGGCCAGCTCCCAGTGTTATGACCTCCGCTTACGTGGATCAGCACAAATACCCTGCCGGAAATGCGTACGGGGAATCGCACTTCCGCCAGCGAGAACTCACATTTGGAAAACTTGGCATCTGGCTGAGTGGCATGCCGAGGTCCCCGAAAACAATGCATAAATGCCTCGTGTTCCTCTTCCTCCCCTGCGGAATATGTCAAAATATCATCAATGAAGACCACCTGAGCTTCGTCAAATACTCTCGAAATACCGGTTCGCCAATCATAAAAGGCCGCGGTGCGTTTGTCGATCAAATGGCGTCGGCTATAAACTCGTAATGTCATACTTGAATCGGAAGCGAGATTTGGAATATCCTCCCCACGTTAGCATAACCCGACACCCGTCGATGCGTGCCTTTGAAACCCCTACCTCCCGGCGTACCCTCCTGGTATTTTGCTGTTGACCACGGCGTACCCCTTTGACTGACGTAGTCTTACTCGCCTCGGCTAACCCCAGGCCTCTGCCGCGTGACAAATCCAGCTCGGTCTCCTCCGCCTCCGCCTACTTCCATAGGTAACAACCCTTAGTCTCAAAATTATTGTCCACTTTCTTTTTTTATTTTTATATGTGCCCAAGTGAGTAAAGGTTTATTTTTTATTATTTTTATATGTGCCCAAGTGAGTAAAGGTTTGATTTTTAATGATTTAAGTTAAATTTGAGATTTTTTGGAAATTTTCCATTTTCTCTTATTTTATGCATTCTAAAAGCAGTTGTGAATTTGGAGGCACTAAAAAAGGTTGTACATTATTATTTATATGCAAAATTTGGTTTTTGTTCTTCTTATATGTTCCCGTGGAGCGCCGTCTAAGTGATAACTTAGACGTTGCTCAAAAAGCGACGTCTTACTTAGCCCGAGCGCCGTCTAAGTGTATTAACTTAGACATCCCATATAATTACGGTGTTTTTTTTGTGACGTCTAAGTGGTTTTTTGAGTGACGTCCAAGTTCTTTTTTGTAGTAGTGAAATATACACCCTCCATCCCTTTTCTAATGATCATTTTCCCAAAATAGAAATCTCTTTTTTGATTCCCCTTTTAGCAAATTAAGTAAAAAAAAAACTTGGAGGAAAAACTTTGTTTATGACATGTGTTTGAATTTTCCTTAAATCTTGTGCAAAAGTAAATGGGTCTTAGATTAAGGGATGAAGGGAGTATTTTATTATTTTCCATAATTATGGTTTATCTTATGCATAACAGTCAAACCATTAAGACATACTAATGGTTGTTGACTTGAGAGTCATTAATTCTTATTTTGATAATAACAAATTCTGTTTAAGCATTAACTATTCTTTAAGTGACTTCTACAGTGCGCCATTAGTTGGCACGATTGGCACAAGATTCAAGTCAAGTCAAACGTCGAGCATTCATCATGGTTTGTTATGTCCTAAGACGTTTGTAAAGAAATCTCCAATATTTAGATTTCTTCGTATTTAAGAGAGAGTTGTTTTTAAAATGGTTAACCTTTAAATCGATGTATTTGTTTCAAATGAATCTTTTGGGTATGAACTTATTCTTGATTGATCTACGTTTGAATTACTTTGAAATCAAGTTAAAATGATTGTGTCATTTGTACTTGAATTTAAATTAAGTCAAATTTAGGGGCTCAAACTAGAATAAGTAGAACTATCTTGAAAATCATCAAATTGCACTATCGAGGGCGCGTCGGGCTTCCTATTCCCCGTCGTCCCCACGATAGCCTTATGGGAGATGACTTCCGGAGGGCTTTTCGGTCTTGTATCGAGGGGCCTTGTTGCACCCAATACATGACAATAATGATCACATTTTGAACCCAAATTCATATCGGTCTTCCATTAATTTGGTAAGCCCGATCGGTTTTCATATCATGCTCGTTGAAATATATCGGAACTTACATCGGGTACCGTACACCCGTCTGAAACCCCTGAGTGGTTGATTTCAAGCCAATTTTTGCCGTCTATAAAAGCTTTTAAAAACATTTCATCTACCACCTTTTGCATTCAATAAAACATTAAATCTTCAATTGTCAAAAGCGAAAAGTCAACTCTCGTAAATACATTGAATATTGATTTGTTGTGAGATTCTCATAGCGCTTATATTATACCGCTCTCCATTTATACATTCAATAAATATATTAATTAAAGAGAGTGTTATTTCTTAAAAAGAAAGATCCAACACATCATAGGTCACTAGCGAGTTGATTTCTTGGAAGTGAGTGTCGTTATTAATATATTCTAGCTCGTTAAAATTTAGGCAGGTTAAGTGGTTCTCCTAATGGTGCTTGAGATTCTCGAGTATGTGGTTGCCTAGAGGCGTATCTAACCAAATTAGTAGTGATTGCTAGAAGGTGTATATTGGAGTTGATTGCTTGTCACAGTGGTAAACTACTTAAAATATATCGAGGTTATCTTTCTAAATCGATGTTGCAAAGTCAATTCGTATTTAGGTTTTTCAGCTTCGTTTAATCGTGCTTATCATCTTAACACCCTTATCATTTACATATTGCTTTACTTTAATTATTGCTTGTATTAGTAATTGTTAGAATTGTTGGAGTGATGTTGTAAATTAGTTAATTAGGTTGAAGTTGAATTGGAAGTGTATAGTATCGCGTTAATTATCGTGTCTACATAACTATTCAAAAGCTTAAAATTGAAAGGTATCAATTTGCACCTTATCATAATTCACCCCTCCCCGCTTTACCAAGTTGCATATAGGCTAACAATGGTTTTTCTTTGAAATATGAAATTCGATCTCATAAAATGCCGTTAAACGTTTGGGTGTACAGCGGGTTGCACCGTTTTTGC
>JADFUC010001720.1:0-14587 GCA_019722365.1 Lithospermum erythrorhizon
CTCGGTATGCTTCGGGTTACGTATTGCTTGAGGGTTAACTAAGAATGGCTTGTAGTTATTAAATATTGAAAGTGATAAGGTGGAATTCTAAGCGGGAGAACCGATTGGTTATTGGCAGTAATCATTGGGGGATTTATTATTTCGTTGTTTATCAATCATTTAGACCGTTTGAAATGATTCCATAAGAGTTGGTTGTGTATCTTAGAATACCAAATTGCTTATTGAGTTTTGATTATACTTTAAGGTGTTTTGTTAGGGCGTTGATCGTGGAAAGGGGCGTTACTATGGTCCAATGTTTGTGAAGATTTTTGTGAGCAACTAGCCAGAGGTGAGCGCATCTAAGTGCTTGCTACGTCTCTACTAGGTGTGTGAACATGTCGTTGGCATTATGGATTGGGGAATGGTATACATGTCATCGTGGTATGGTTATGTGAGAATGGGTATACATGTAATTGTTGTATGATTATGTGTGATGCATTTTATTGTGACCCGTATCATGATTATGAGATTGTATTTACGTGGCGTTGAAGATTTGCTTAGGGTAAGTAATAGCTTGAACTCCGACTTATGTTCTTGTGTTACGTGGCCTTGTCGGCATTCGATTTATGTGGCCTTGTCGGCCTTTGTTGTATTTTGTGGCACTTACATGGCCAGCTTGTAGTCGTGGCACTTGTCGGTTGTATTGATTTATGATTGTGAGATGTTTTAGCTATGTGCTATGATATTGTTTAGAGGTAGAGTGGTTGGTTATTGAGGTGTTGGTTGGGTTATGCGTGACTTTGAAGGGTGACTTGAGTACTCGAGGATTTGACCTATAGTTAGGATGATTAGGGGTTAGTGACTACTCGCTATGCGAGGATATGTGTGATCCCCAGCCTTATACTTCGGTATAGAGTTGTATGACTCTTTTGATCAGCTTTCTTTATTAATGCGTTAACTAAGTTGTGGCCTTATCACTACAGTATAAGTGCGGTTGTATATACTTAGGTATAAGAAGCAGGTATGATCTTTATGATCTTTCTTTGTGTGCATTATCGGTGTGGCCTTATACTCACAGGTATAAGTGCGTTTAGCCTGCTCTTCGGTATAGGCGGTGTTTATTAAGCGATTGGTCCGTTCCTGAGGTAGGCGGATTGACGTATGCTTGGCATTAGAGGTTGGTATACTTGGCAGAGATATGAGATATAGAAGGTGATAACTGAGTTATAGTCGATGTTGAGTCTACGTGATTTAGATTCTGGTGATTGTGTGTGCCTTATTGGGACTCTATTATATCTTAGCATGTTATGCAGGACGCTTCTTTGGAATTTGTTGTATAACCTTATTAGGTAGTTACGGATGTATACGTGTATTCATATTTGACTATATTTATTGGGTGACTCGTTCATTATTGTTTAGGACTGCCACACAGTATTTAAGTTTTCACTAAGTTTCGCGGAACTACGCCCGCTTTTCGCTTTGGGGCGGCATTTCATTTGTGTCGGGTTGTGACTGGATGAGCCGAGGCTGTTGATTTGTTCAGTGGCTAGGTGAGCATCGGGTGGCTGAGGATCCTCCTTGATCTCATTTGATGTGTTGTCAACTGTTTTTTATTGTTGTACTTTATTTTCAAACTTTAGCCTTGTCGGCAATTGTTTTTTTTATTATCGGCAATCTGATGCCTCTCGGTTGTAGCCTTGCCCATTCTTTGTTTATTTGGGATATATTTGTATATATATATGGGTTGGTTGGTTAGATATCATCTGATGGATTGTAAATTTTAAAGCGATTTTTTTAAATCTTAATGGTAATCAATTTTTGGATAAACGAGTAGTTCTTTAAAGTGAGTCGTCCATCGATATAGTGACCTAAATTGTTGAGTTATAATGATTCTCTCACCTCGGGCGGCCGACACAGGCGGAGTGGATTAGAGGATGGAGGTAGTATTTCAAACTCCCATATTTTAAACTCTTTACATTAATATATTTTTCATCAAATATTATACAGCATAAAAATATACATGGTGAAAGTTAGTAGAAAAAGTCAAAAAGTCAAAAACTAGACAATCTTTTAAAGACGGAGAGAGTCTTATATAACAAGAAACAAAAGCGAAAAAAAGACAAAATACACATCTTTGTCATTTTTAGGTCTTATATATTGTTTCTTGACTTCTCTATTTTACCTTGTTGTTTGAAGCGATAAGTAATCAATTTGAATACATTAAGAGAAATTATTCATATCCATAATCTTTCATATGATGTTAGTTCATTTGAATTTGTGATTCATCTATTACGATCATTATATGATGTGATGTCTCGATAATGAGTTCTAATTAACTATGTCTCGCGTTTAACGTAAATGCATATCTCATGTGAAAAATTGATAATGAATTTGTAATGGTAGTTTTGATCATTTTTTTGTATAAGTGACTCAGCAATCGCGTCAAATTATTTACTTGTAATGTTGTTGAAAGAAGTAATAAAATATTATATAACAAAACAAAAATGAAAAAAGACAAAAATGCATCTTTGTCGTTTTTTGTATTTAGGACAAAACATAGCCAATTTGAAATCATTTTGAATTTTTGGATAGCAACTTATGGAAATTTTTGAGAAAATGAAATTTTTAAATATCCACATAAGACAATGAGCAATGAGTAAATTATTTTGAAATTTGGGGGAGGGGGACTTGAATTTTGAGTGAAAAAATATAATTTTCACCAAACATCAAATAGGACAAAGAGCGGCGAGATTTGATAATTTGAATTTAAATTCTTCCTCCTTTTCTATATATAGAAATTTATTTCACTATTCCTTTCTTTTTCTAAACCAAGATTCTTTAAAAGGTATTTGTATGTTTATTTTGTATTTCAATTTTATTACTAGTTTGTTTTATATTTCATTATTGTATGGTACTAATTAGATTCTTTCTTATGTATTTTATTTTCATTACTTGAGCTTTGTTTTATGTTAGACTATCATCTAATATAATTTATTTTATTGTATTTTATTCAAATCTAGGTATTTCTACCAACAATGTAAAAAGTGAGTATCTAATCTTGATATTTATATCATTTATTTGTTTTATGTTTTATTATCATCTAATACTAATTTATTTATTTTTTCTTGCTATTTTCTAATCTAAGTAACCAAACTATATACCAATTTTTTGTTTTTTGTTATATTTTTCAAATCTAGAGATTTATCTACTTTGGAATGGCTTTCCAGCATAATTAAAGCCATTTAATGCGGCCATGGAGCAACTTGGCGGGGCTACAAATTTTTTTCTGCTATTCTTAAGCAAATAAGACGAAAAACGATAAAATTAAATATAGTAGAAAAGACAAATAACGACAAAATCTTTGAGTATATAAGAAAAAATGAAATAAACTGTATTTCTTCTTGGAAATAAAAGGAAAGACAAAATCGACCAAAGAGAGGTTGTTAGTATATAAAGACAAAATAAAGGCGATATTTTAATTAATTAGCATTGCTAATTACTTAGTATATACGACAAAATAAGACAATACAGAAAAGACAAAATAAGACGAAAAATGGCCCTTGACGAACAAAGACAAAGTACGACAAAATGAGCAAATAAGACGAAATATAAAAGACAAGGAAATCTCGTCGTTTTTTGTCGATTTTAGAGCAAAAAGGACAAAATAAGACGAAATCGCGTGTCCTTTTTTCCTTTTCTCACAGTAATTGTAACCGGCCGACACAGGGTGGGTCGTTACAACTTGTCAGTTATACATAAGATGCCTGCAAAGATAAGGATTGTTTGGTACAACCGGTTATACCTTTCGAGGACTACGGTCGGCAAAATGATACAAATTTTGTAGTATGGTCCCCTACCATTTTACTAATGGAGATTGGTGTCAGTGGCCGTCTTATGATATGGTCCCCAAAAACAACCTCTAGTTCTAACCCCAAATTTAACGTTTCTATTAGTCATTGAGACCATCCGTCTTAACTTTTCTCTAAACAACAACTTGATATATATTCCTTCTCTATACGGAATTCATCGACATTCATGACTCCAGGCATAGCTGTTAGTAAAGGAGCGAGAGTCTTAAATGCCATGTAACGACCCGCCCAGTGGACCCCCACAGAGAGTTGGGGTAAAATTCGTGGCCTTAGATCGCCAGAATCTGCTTGATGGGCCAGAGTAAAATGACATTTAACGTGATAATAAAATATCTGACTCGTCAAGTAGTTGAACTAACCAACACCACAACAACTGAAAAGTAATAATATAAATACAACATCAAACAACTTGATTTTACAACAACAACTATTATATACAACAAAACTCAAAAGAAGATAAAATATAATTTGTTGAGGTCTTGACCACCATCGCCGCTCCAGCAGTGCAGTACTCGGCCCAGCATCTGGTCATCCCTTGACAACCTAGGCATAAAACGCCCGCCCATAGGGAAATAGGGAGTCAGCTAAAAAGCTGAGTGAATACAAATATCACAGAAGTTAACCTACCACTCATACAAACTAGGATAATTCAAGACCACTTGTTGCGGGCTATCACACTCGAGTTATATTTTATATGCTCCTACAAAACAAGATAAATATTTCCTTAATGAAACTTTCAGGAAGCTAAGCGCTTGAAATATCACACCGCGTCAACAACTTACTTTCTAGCACTTAATCACGGAATATCTCTGTTGTTATCTTCCTTAAGTATATATTAATTTCAGAGCTAGATATACAACTCGAACATATATATAAACATCACCATGCTTTCAGCATGCATAGCTGACCCATAATCTTTGGGTTCACGCCCAAGTGCTACTCTGAGTTATGGTATGCGCCTATTTATGACTTTAAATGTTTATTGTAGAACCTCAGAATGTTATCATTATCTTATAATCATTTGAAACTAACGTATCCTCTTAAATCAAGATAACTTAAGTATGGAATTATCTTAAACAAATTCTTCAATTAGTCTCACAGACTGACCACATGATAGGTATCAGCATTGTTAGGTCCTGACTTATATACTAACACATTTGATCGACTTTCCACTATATATATAAAATATCCTTAGCATCATCTATAGACGATGATTTCTATTTTTTATACCTAATGCCCTCATTCAAAAGTTATCTTAACCATTAACAGCTCAACTTTTAACCTTAAAGGATGTATAACGTTAATAATCAGCAGAGAGCTAATTCGATATAATTTCATCAGGCATCTAGTATAATCATCCCCTTGTTCACCAACTTGATAAACAAGTCATAAAGCGGATCACTCTGACACCATAGAAAATTTAAACTAGCATTATCGAATATAGATTCAGACATATATATATATATATATATATATCGAGACTACTATGGGTCCTTACAACATAATTCGAAAAGAAACTCTCGGACATAAGCGATGAAAAAATGTGTGGATATAATTATTCTGATGCATAAATTCGGGGTTCTTAAAGTCTTTACTACGTTTATTGACAAATATATAATCTGATATGAATGAAGTACTTACGGTCTTGACGAATAAATTCATAGAATTCTGCCTTTAAATTCAGCATTAGATTTGACTTCTCTTGACTCCTTTGTTGTAATATCAATGATTCCTTAGATTAAAAGTATAAGTTTTTTTTCTTAATATGGAGGATTCTAGTTGCCCGGTTAGTGTTTTGCGGTTAAAGTTAAAAATTTAATGGAATAATGATAAACTAAGATTGGGGGTAATATGTTTTGAGAATAGAAATTTGTTTATTTCATTGATGTTGATTTAGTTAATTAAGCAAGGTAAGCAATTCTGAAATGAGATGAAACTCCATTTTAGAGGTCCCAGCTTCCACCTACCTCCACTAACATATAAATCTTACTCATCATCCTTATCAAGCTTACAAAACAAAATTTACATTTCTTTTTTTCCTTGCTATGGCGAACCTCCTACCACCCATCTCCGCCAGTTTTTTTTTTCATTTCTTGTAAATCTTGTGAATCTAACTTTAAAATCTTGTTTCACAAGTTAACAAAATTATGAGTTTTTAATCTTCAAATCTCATCATTTTAAAGCAGGTTGTTTCATCTCGTTTGACTTTTGTTGACTTTGATCCTTGGTTTTATTATGGTATACTCGTTCTTTATCTAAGTATAGGAGGGTTAGAGGTGATTTTGAGTAGTTATTGGGGTTAGAGTACAATTGTAAGTGTATGTTAGCTTTTATTGTTTTCTTAGTAAACTCTAATTTAATATGGTTAGAGGACTTTAATATAGTTATTTTGGAATAGTTGTGGGTTTGGATGTGGATAATTAGAGATTGGATTGAAGGTTTGGGGAAAGTCCATTATGGTAATTAGTGCTTGAATTGGAGAGTTGAATATAATGGGTTAATTAGTTGTTAATTGATTCTTTGGATTAGTTAGAATGTGCTTAAGATGTTATTGTTGGGGTAATAAGTTGATGTGAATATTGAGATTTTTCGAGGTTGGCGATTGGAATACCAGATTCATTTGGAATATTTAGAAGTGTATATCAATCTTGAAGACCAGTTCTTAAGAGTTTGTAGAAATTTGAATCAATTGATTTGAAATTATATATATAACATAATTCACTAATTAAACAACTAATGTTGATGCAATAATTAAAAATAAATTAAATAAATGAGTATAGATTTAGTGTACAAATAATAACTAAATTAGGTTTCATCATATTAAATTCCCTTTAATACTACTATATATTACAGTACAATACAACTTAAGTATATATTATCATATCGTAATAAGAAAGATCATAAACTAATAACCACACTGGTTAAATAACTAAATAGACAAATACAAATAATACAATAATAAAATAATAATGACACATACAAACAATAAAATAGTAAAAACAATCTCAAATTTGTATTTATATATAACACAAAATCAATAAAACAAATGTTTGCCAAATGGATCATGCAATTTATCATCTTAAGTTGTCATTCACCGCTTTAAGGCTTCCACCTTGGGTACACTCTTCTCATCCTTCCCCATTTTCTCAACTAACCATTGTGAGAGACATGCTTCCTTCTCTTTGGGGATCACACTTCCATCCTTGTTATAGCTTCCACCGCAATGACGCCACGTTGGAACCCCAATTATTACTACTACCTCCTCTGTCGGCCATCGTTTTCTTAAGAATTTATTGGGTGTAAGTGTATTATTCTTTCTTGCTCTATTATCTTTCTATTGGAAGTGTTCTTGTTGTAGATGGATTTATCATGTGGTAGAAAGGTGATGAGGTATAATATATTTATAGGTGTACAATGCAATTCATGGGAATGTTTGAGGTGTGTGAGGGGTAAATGTTGGAGAAGAGAAGTCTAATGTTAGAAGCATCCATATTTTTTAATTTTCATTAATTTACCGTCTGTCCGGATGTAATCGAACGAGTATGTAATCTTACATTCGGAAGTCATTACATACAACCATACAGGTAATGCCTCGATTCGATAAAGTGGACTCATAATTAGTTTAAACTCTACTAGTTTATAATATTAAAATTGGACTCTATAATTAGTTTAAACTCTACTAGTTTATAAATATTAACTACATTTTTGAGTGCGAGAATGACATAATAATAACTCGGTAAACATAGGTGTCGATTAAAAAAGCAGGACTAGATTATTGCGTCAACTACTATTTGACTTTTGGTTTTAATAAGTACTAAATTCGCAAAAAATTATCGCGTTTGACTTTTGCATTGGTCAAATATTAACAAAATTTCACGATGCTTGATTGATATTGGCTTTTATTTGAATCAAAATTATCAAGTTAATAGTAAAATTTGTGAAAAATACTACATATTGATATATTTTTCAAACAAATATATAACATTAAAAATTATTTGATTTACATTAGTGTTTAATTGGATGGCTATTTTTGAAGTTTGGCAAAGCGATTGGCCAGAATTAATAAATCACCAGGATATTCTGGCGGTTAGAAGGTTTTGACAGCAAGTAACTTAACTATGAACATATCGATTCGTAATATTGGGTAAAGAGATATTCTACGTCACAATATATGGTAATGACTTGGAGTATTACTCTCCCAGCGTAAAACTTATATAGTAATAAGCTTGGAGTATTTTGGCATGAAGATTGAAAGATCTTTCCTTATATATTCTAATTAAAATTTGTCTTGAAGAAACGAGTTTTCAACCATAAAGACCTTTGTTATCTGTCGAGTTATGCGTCTCGGTGAGGCGTAGATCCGTGTGGAGTGTGAGAAGCTAAGTATATTGTTTGGCATTTTTTAATATAGTTTCTCTAAATGTATCAAACTATCATGAGTTTCATATAGAAAATATTAGTGATGTAGTTTTACGTAGTTTTATGCTCGTGAATATCATTTCACAAAAAAAACAAGTTGTAATTGTAAATTTGCCAAAGGAGATTTTGGGTTGTGTGAAGTGAGGGAGGATCGTATTAGGGAGGAGGGAGAATAGTGAAGTTAAAGCTAGGTATTAGAAGGATAAGAGGCATTCAGGGGGGCACGAGGGGTGTAATCCTTATCGTATAATATAAGTGAATTTTCTTTCACGGAGGGAGGAACTTCTCCCCAGGGCGTGGGTGACGTTTCACCGGTGGGCAATTTTTTGTGTAGCTTGGTTTACATTTATTTATTTTACGTTTACTATCTCATGAGATTTAGCATTTGTCAATCCAGTGTTATTATTGATAGTTGGTCGGCTGCTTAGCGTTCAGCCGAAATCTATTTCCGCAATGATTCTGAACTTCCAATTTCAAAATTAAAGTCAAGCTTATTAAAATCGAAATATGGCAAATCTTTAGGGACGAAAAGAGAATATGATAATTAGCCACATATTATGTATTTCAACTTTAAATTTGGCGATAATGTTAGAGCAAATTTGATCTGTCGAACAAAATATTATTAAAAGACTTTTCTTTTCCTTAAATTAATTGTTTCCTTTAACTATAGTATGTTAACTATACTCTTGTAAGGAAACTATGATGGCTAATTTGTTTCGCGCTTAAATGGACGCAATATCCGGAAATACGGAGTAGTATATTTCAAATAGACGATCAATATTCACAAAATCTGGTGATGATCATCATTTATATTAATTAGTAGCCATTAGACAAATAATGACCAAAAAAACAAAACAAAAAACATGGCTGAAGAGCGTGGACAAAAGTGTGAAACGTTACATTGCTTGACTTTTAAATTAGTTCTATCCTGCTTGGGGATTTCGTGGAGGAGGAATCGGGGATGTACTCAATTGGTCGGGGACAAGGCTTCCTTCCGCCCGTCACGAGTTACATCCCTTGCGTGATTCGAACAGCGCATCATGAAGAGATTAGGGTGTGGCGTTTAAGCGCTACCGCCTTCTTGGATTGGTATGCTCGGGGCCTTCCGAGAACTAGAAGAGAGCATATTAGAAGATGAACATGTAGTATATTACTTGTGTATGAAAAAGATGAAAATAAAAAATTTCAACCAAAGAAATAATTCACAATTTCAAAGTTCTCATAAAATGTATGATGAAGGTGAAACACAATTAAATAATTGGGCTCTTTCTTTATGAAATATATGGGTTATTTTAAGCGCCGGGGATGATAGCTTCAAGCGTCGAGGATCGAAACGGCGGGCATTCGTTCAAGCTTGAAATTGTGATTGAAGTTTATTACATGATGACGATGAAATTTTGAGATCTTCGTCGTAAGTAAGTCATCCAAGGTTGAAGACGGGAAGTTCTACAAAGTAATGTTTTATCTGGGTGCAAGCATTCATGATATAAAAAACGATTGCTTTCGTTTCTTTTGTTTATAGAAAAATTATTATTATTAACGATGAGATAGCATGAGGGTAATTGGTATTTAAATCCCACTTTTATTAGTAATGGTTGTATAAGTATAGTATTTGTTTATTGATGAGATCTTGTATTGCAATAATCGGGATATGCTTCGTTATACTTGGGACTTGAATGCAAATATATTCAAACCCTTGTGTTATATATATTACTCTTTAGATACTAATGCAAACTTGAATGTAAATGTGAGTCTCAATAAATGATATTCTTTTTAAGTTTCCAATTTGTTTGCATTAAGATTTTCTTTTTGACAATCTCAAAATAGGTTCTCTTTTAATTCAAAATTTTGGAGGCAAAATTAATAATACATGAGATAAATTTAATTTTTAAAATTTTGTGCCAAAATAAATTGGACCAAA
Organism: Lithospermum erythrorhizon; assembly: GCA_019722365.1. Classification (NCBI taxonomy): domain Eukaryota; kingdom Viridiplantae; phylum Streptophyta; class Magnoliopsida; order Boraginales; family Boraginaceae; genus Lithospermum; species Lithospermum erythrorhizon. Next base: position 10,189 of record JADFUC010001720.1, read on the forward strand.
TAAAATGGGATGGAGGATTATATTTAGGGATACTATCACATTTTTGCATGAAAACTTTAACCTTTCAATTTCAAAACACTTGAAGCTTTGAGGTGGTTGGGGCACCCCGAGCTTAATGTTCTGATTCATGGCCTTACCGGTGGGTCAATTAAACATTTACATGTGGGTGAGATGTATCCGGCAAGCCGAGGCCTTCACGGTCTTTATAATTATAATAGGTCCATTTTCTTATTTACAGCGGCAGCGAAACCAAAAAATAGAAGAAATATGTCAACAAGATCTGCGGCCACATCGCTTAAAATGAAGCTTGGAACTACATCAAGCAGAGGCGGGAAATATGGTCCACGATTTGCGGCCTCGGCGCACAAAATTGGACCTAGAAAGTACATCCATGAGACCGAGCTTTGTTCCATGGTTGCATAAAAAAACGAAGTTTCACGGAAAACAGAACTCAATAGTACTTTTTATTGCTCAGTAATAATGCAGAGTACTCATGTATCTAAATATAAGATATACAGATTTCTTAGAGTATATATGTACTCAAATTTGAGTAATTGTAGTACGTGTGTACTCACCAATCTTTATTAAGAGAGAGTACATTACTTTTGCTACAAGTAGTATTTTCAGTATATATGTACTCGATGTCAGCTGTTGAGTACATGTGTATCTTAATACTGTTAAACACATTGTCTTCTTTACAAGTAGTATTTTGAGTATATATGTACTCGATGTCAAGTATTTGGTATATGTGTACTACCGATACTTTTAAAACACACAGTACTGTTGCTTCTGTTAAGCGTTTTAGAATTATATATATGTATTGATATCGAATGTATTTAGTACATATATAATTTCCCAACACGTAATAGAAATGCCTTGAATACATAATTTGAGTACATATATACTTTGAAATATTTTACATACTTCAGTTCACTCCAACTAAGTATCATTTGAGTATATATATGTACTCAGGTGGTCTGCTTTGTTGTTTTATGTACTCAAAACAAATTAACCTAACAACGTAGAGTGAAAATCTTTTTCGATTACTAGGTTTGTATAATTGAACCTAGAACTTATATTTATAGTATTTTTACGACTTGAATTTGTTTACTATTGTAAATATGTTCTCCATTATCTCAATCTATATAGATTTCAAATCTTACTATGTCGTGTTTCTAAATACATTTATTAATTTTAAACTTAACGGCAACTATTAATCTAATTATGCACATAAATTACAGTCCAATTTTACATTAATAATTTTCCATGATTTATGGTTTACAAATTCATTAAATCTCTAGAAATTCTCAAAAAAAAAAGTTCTAAAATTAACAATTTTTTTTGATTTGACCTTTTTCAGCTTCTCAAATTTGGTCATTATCCTACGATTCTTGGTTTTTGTGCCAATTTGTGCTTTATTATTCAGTTCACAAAAGCTACGGAGATCGAGAGAGAGAGAGAGAGAGAGAGAGAGAGAGAGAGAGAGGAGAGAGAGTGAATGTGTATGTTTTTAGTGTGTAGTGTGTAGCGTAAATGGTGTGAATTTTAGTTAGATGTTTTATTTAATTAATGTTATCATTAACTATTTGTATGAGGTGTCCAACTTGACTATACTGCAATGCGTCTCCATTAAAATCACTACTCGTTTAAGCCAATTCAAATTAGACAAAAATGGAACATTATTTGTTTTAGTTTCAATTTTTTAATACAATAGAATAGGAAAAACAAAATAAAAAGAGAGACTAGATCGAATGTTGGAGGGAATAACAAATTTATTTTATAAGAGATGACTAAGGTTTGAGCGGCTAAAATTACATGTTGTGAGTACAAACCAAGAAGGGAGTGATAGTACCATCATAGGTGGATCCACGCATAACAAAGTGGTGCAATTGCACCATCAGATTTTTTTAAAAAAAAATAACTTATATATGATGATCAATAAAACGGTAGGCGTTCAATTAACAAATATGAATGTAGCTCAGCTGGTGGGTGAAGTGAGCTAATTAAGTAGTGTCCCAAGTTCGAAACTTGGCAATGGCAACAATTGTTTTATTTTTGTTGTTTTCATTTTGGATTTTTCATGAATTCGTTCTTTCTTTTTTTTGAATTTTCTTATCTCACGGTTTCATTTTTCAAGCATTGGCATATAAATCGTTTAATAGATGATGGCGTCTTTGGGATGGGTTATAAGTGTTGGAAAAATTATCTGTTCATGTATAAAATCGTAAAAAAATAATACTTACAAGATCGAATAAATGTATATAAGCAGTCACGTTAAAATACATATATACATATATGTATGAAAGCAGTATACTTATATCGTAGCGAAAAATCACCAACTTAATCTTTTCGCGGCTCGCTTTTTTGATTTCTGATGAGCATCGAAAAGATAATAATTCAAGTTAGCGCGCCGAGGAGGTTGAATCGGCGTGATTGGAAACTGCAGAATCTCGAGAATAATTGGAGAACAAATCGAGCGGCGTAAGCGAAATGATTGACGGAGGAGAAGAAGAGTAGGGGGAGAGCGACTTTGTGAAGCCAAGATGGTCAGGGTTTATCTTTTTAACTTCCTTTATATAGGCGCGCTCTGCAAATCGAATAGCTTGACTGGTTAAATAACGTACCAACTCGTTACTTGGTAACCAACTAAAAGCTAGTGAGTAACTAACAAGTCACTTAATGAGCTCTACTAGTTATACGGATTAATTAAACTAGCAAATTCATATAACTGCGATACTTTGTCCCGAATTTATATCTTACATTATCAATGTAAAACTCTCGATTGAGTATCTCGTTGATTTCAAATAATTCTTAATTTACTTGATCACGTTTTTAATTTCATACATGAAATAAAACTCAACGTCCTTGTATATGTGTGACATACGGGCTTAGATATATTAGTTGTGTAATAATATAATTGACCGTTATTATTATTATTATAACGATTATGCATTGGATCCCAATGTCCATAACCCACGTGTGTCGTAAGTTCTTATTTAGTACTACAATTCACTTATTATTGAACAGTTTTGAGTAATCACCGTTTAACTAAAACTAGTATACGATTGTTACAAAAATTGTCCTTGATAAGGCGTAATTAAATAAATCAATCTGCGATTTCAACGCTCGACTTGCCGCAGGCGTTGCTTTACAATTCATTTTTATCTGTGATCTCCCCAGTCACGGGCCCCAACCATAAGTGTGTCATGAAAGCGCCCGCAGCTTTCTTTACTCGAGCTAAAAGCGGCTCGAGATACTATGGTGTCCAGCAAACCAATCGATCTCGAAACTCATTGAGAGGATTGAGATACGTGCATGCTCGAGGATGGATAAATCCGCATAAATATATCAATACCTACTACTATACCGTTGTGTCACCTAACGCGTAACTATTATAATGCTTGCAGCTTAAGGCGGGGCACGTTTGCCATAGTCAAGCACGCAACATATCCTTATAAATAGTTATGAAACGCGAGGTCCAAGAATTTTTAAACTTAACCGGTTCTAAGCAAACACTCGCCAGGATCTGAGATATACATATAACCCATGACTTCTGACAGTCCCGTCCCAGCTCCTCGGTGCTTCACAAAATAATGATCACGCTAAGATTGATAAGACTTGCAAGCTTTCATGATCAATAAAAATTGAAGACATAAATCCAATCAGTATGCGGTATCAAATCTCTTCAGTTGCTAGGGGTTGACCACCGGGTTGTCGCAGTCGCTCACGAAGACTTTCTGGCTTGTCGGAGGTTGAGCCATGAGGTTGTACTTCCATAAAATTGGTAAAAGCTCTCCGGAGGTTGGCCGTGATCTCTTGCCTCGACTCTTGATGAGCATATCATCCGCGTAGAAATTTCCATATTTTGTGTCCCAGGTGGAGAACACTTTATTGACCATTCTACGGTAGGTGGCTCCGGCCGAAAGGCCATGACCTTCCGATAGATGTAAATACTCGATTCACAATCACGGTTTCTCGACATCCTCCTTGACGTTATTTGGTGGTACCCTCGGAAAAGTCAAATAAATCCACCACTTTACCTAGCGCTTGAATCCACCATTTCCCCTTCCGTAGGCTTTTATTCGGCAGTGAATGACTGAGTAGGACCCCGTGTTCCAGCTCTTGGCTCACTTGCGTCTCACCGTCCCGTGCCGTGTAAGAAATTTCAACTTGGGGGTTGTTAGCGTGCGGCACTTTCGAACTATGATGGCTTTATTATCCCATATCCTGATAGTGAACTCCTTGTCCTTGTCGCTTTCTTGTGAATCTTGTCGTGACCCATGGGTTGGCATGATGAGGCTTTCGCGCGTCCCAGGTGAGGTCACTTAAATGGGGTGGAGTACCCATCTGCAACCTTTCGACTCGTCTAGCTTGAGGTATGCGTCAGCAATACGTAATC